>CAAKHD010002259.1:81835-99930 GCA_901007705.1 Fistularia tabacaria
CCGCCGCGCCCCGCACGCGGCCCCCACCACAAAAAAAGAAAAGAAAAAGAGGCGGGGGGAGTCCGCCCCGGGGGGGGGGGGGGGGGGGGGGCACGTGCTGGTCCAGAAGACCATGTGGGGCAGGTCTGCTCGCCCAGATTAGCAGCAGGTTGCCCCGCAGAGGGGCTTGTTTCTGGGCTTTTCCAGATGACGTGATGGAGAGCCCTGGACCGGGACGCCCACTCCCAAACCTTCACGCCGTCTCCGGACGTGAAAAAACGTGAACACCTTTGGCCGAAACCCAGATGAACCGAGCCTGGCCCCTCGTTTCCCTCCGGTCTGCTGTCCAAACCTTCAGACCGTGGAGAACCTGCCACCGGCTCACCGTGAACGTGGCCCAGCTCCACGCTCCCGGAGACGGAGGAGACGCAACTGGATTCGGCGTAGATGGCCCGCACCTTCAGGGCTCCGCGCTCGGTCGAGACTCTCATGGTGGTGCCCTGCAGCTTCTTGATGTCCACCGCCTGTGAACGAACAAACACACACAAACACACACACAATTGTTTTACATTGACTCAGAAACCACCGCTGGCTCCTGTGCTCTGGATTCTACCGCCCTCTATTGGCTGCACAATGTAATGCACACACACACACACACAGATTCATCCCTTACACCATCTCCACTCGTGCTGATGTCCACGTTGCCATGGATGGTGCCCACACCTGTGACATCTCCTCCGTTGGACTGCACAGAGATCTGGTGGCCCTGTGATTAATGAAAAAAGATAGAGACAAACAACGCAGTGAGTGTGAAGGAAGAACACATCATCCAGTTTGTCACAGATGGACAGGAGACCTGGAGAACATCTCACTTCAACAAATCACGTACAGCTATGCCTTCTCGGGATGTTGTCGATGTGAGGTGGCCGTCAAACTGATGCTGCGAAGCCTTTAAAATGATCTACAGAAACCGTACACTGAAGCACTCAAGAGGAAGGCGGCGAGGAAGCAGCACTGCATCCACGCTGTAAGAAGGAACGCTATCGCAGGTCCTTCACACCATCTGTGTCAGACGGCACAACACCGCTAACACCGCTAGCACCGCTGATACGCGTCTCTTAATGCAGCAGTGTTGACGCTGCTTACAGACATCACAAACATTGATTTTGCACGATAATGTATATTTTATTAATCCCTCGCGGGGAAATTTGTTTTCTGCGTTGAACCCATCATGGATGAACCATGAGCAGTCGTCTGCCAGCGCCGGGGGAGCAGTTAGGGGTTCAGTGTCCTGCTCAACAACACCTGGACACGCTTGGAGGAGCCGGGAATCCAACCAGGAATGTTCGGTTCCAAGGGCGATGGCTCCGCCTCCTGCGCCCCACCGCCCCTTTTACTTTGGATTCTATTGTATACAATGTTCATTTGTATTTATATACCTTATTTGAATATTCTTTCCATTAAAACTATCTGCACACTCCCTGTCGTTGGATCGCTGAAGTCTATCTTATCTCTACTGGTGTAGGAACCTCGGGCAGATCCCTGCTCAGAGTGGGCGGCCTTCTGCCTCGACCGGCCCAAAGAGAGAGCAAGAGACAGGGGTCATCTGTCCATCACTGGGACATGTGGAAGATGTGCAACCAGCTCAATGGTGGGTTTGGCAACTGGGAGGAAAATGGAGAACCTAGAGGAACCACACACACCTGTGTGTCATGCAGTCGCTTACCCTGACGGAATGCAGCAAGCAGTCCCCTCTCTGCGTGTGCACGGTGCAGGTGTCACACTCCATGTTCCTCACCTGCACCTGGCCTTCTCCGAAGGTGGTGATGAAGAGATCTGCCAGGAGAGCAGCGGTGAGACACCTCCGTGAGGAGCGGGACCTTCATTCGGTCTGCAGGAGATACTCACTGGTCTTGATGGGCGCCGCCAGTTGGAGGGACGCGCCGCCGTCCAGATGCTCGGCGGAGATACGCAGCTCGTTGCTGGGGGCATCGTACCGGACGTGCAGCTCGTCCGGGCGGACGTCCACGCCGGCGCCGGCCCGGTGCACGGTGATGGAGACGCGGTCGGCCTCCGGGAAGGCGTGCGGGTCGAGCGGCCGGACGGTGATGCTGCAGCCGAGCCGTGCCCGCACCGCGCCGAAGGGGCTCACCTCCAGGAGCAGCTCCCCGGCCGCCGACGGGGTGCCGAAGCGCCGGCGGGTCGCGGCCGCCCCGGGGCTGGCTGCCGGGGGCCGGATGCGGAGGACACGCTGCAGGGCGGGACAGCCCCGCCGGACCGCCAGAACGACGAACATATCGGCCGGCCTCCTCCGGGGGATCCGGGCCAGATCCTTCACGTCAAACAAGCAGGGTCGCCGGCGCCGGGGAGGCGGAGATCCGGTCAGCAGGAAACACACGGGGTCGCCACCATTTTGTGTTAGACAACAGCCGAACTCCACTTCCGGAATTGGGATTTCAAAATAAAACGTCATTTGGAAGCACGTTTACGGTTCTAATATTGATGTAATACATCATTTTAAACAAATGAAACCTGCGCATTCCAAATAACTGCTCGTTTGATAAAGGACAATTGTTATAAGTTGTCATGTATTTTTATTGCGTATTAAAATGGAACTTCAACATCAGCTGTTCTGTTTGAGCATTTTACATTTTTAATCTAAAACGTGAAAATCTTGGTGAACTTTCCCTGAGGAACTTTAGCATTTGATGTTCACATGTGCGCGCCTCGAATTCAACGACTCACACGCACACGCAGGCTGCATCATCTTTTCTTTTATTTTGAAGCAGTAACGGAAGCTTGATGAAGCACCAACTACTGTAGCTTGACTGACCTCGTTATCTAATTTTAAAACAGCCGGATATACGAAGTTATGTTAAAATTAAGACCCGCCTCTTCAATCCATCGCCCAATAAGCAGTCAATATAGTGCTGACGTATTTCCTGCGCAGAGAGCGGTACAGGTTTGAATCGGCCCGTATGTTAAAAAATACAGAAATCACAACAGGAAGTTCTTGAAATTCATATTTTATGTCAAAGTTAACGACACTCAAAGTATTTTGTGTAAAAATGTGTTTATCTTTTAACAGCACGTTTTTTCTATGACCCAACAAATCCAACAGTCATCTCCCAGGATTGCAACCACTGACTCTCTTTCTTAAAGGAAAATCTTCCGACAATTAAAATTAATGGAACGAATCCCACTCAATATGGACATGTGCTTAATTACATGATATATTGAGAATAACCACTATGTACATCCTGGATTAGTGTCGCATCTCCGTTTACATGGTTGTGCTGCAGAGTGGTGCAGTACCACAGGGCGGCAGCAGTGCTAAGAGAGTGTGAGGAAGCTTGGGAGAGTTACTGAATACTGTTTCGCTGTTTTGAATGTTTACGATGGTGAGCAGATGCTTTTAAACGTTTTATTTGTAAACAAGTCCAGATGCGTCCGCAGCTGGCTCGTGCTCACGGCGCGAAGCCTCTCGGCCGGATCATCATCCGCACCGCTTTGAAAGGCCGCCTCTCGTTGGTGGGGTAGAACTCTTCGGCGATGCCATGCCAGGTCCCCCAGTAAATGCCGTCGCGGACCCCCTTGTAGTTTCCGACGTAGTATCTCCCGTTCAGGTTTGCGGCCATGCAGGCGTCGAACCACCACCCGGAACTGTAGTAGGCCCCGCAGTTGCCCGAGGGGTAGCGGTCGTGGTCCCTGTCCGGGGTGGTGAACGCCCGGTCGTTGTGGTCGTAGCTTTGGCTGAAACGGAGCGCGTCCCCCGCGGTGCCGGAGTAACCCCCGACCGTCAGCCTGAACCGCTGCCTCTCGCTCGCCACCCGGAAGCGGTCGTACTCGGCGTACCCCGTCGCCCCATCAAAGTCCTCCAGCTCCACCCGCAGCGCCATGTCCCGGTCTCGGGTCAGCAGGTGGATGGGGCCGTTGCCCAGCCAGAACTCGCCCCCGCCCGGCTCACCGAAGCCCTGCCGGTACTCGGCCCAGGTGCGGTTGAAGCTGACGCTGCCGTCCCGCCTGCGCTGGACGACCGTCCACCCTCCGCCGGCGCGACGCATGTCACAGAAGGCCGGGAAGCTCCTGCCGCGGAGGTCCGGGGTCAGCAGGTACACGCCGCTCTCCGTCCGCCCTCGCAGCAGGAGGTCCGAGCAGTCTCCGGGTGCTGGGTGCAGAAGGACCGGGGAGAAACCACAGAGCTTTAGGATCCATTCACACAAAGTCCACGTCCCGGAGGGTCCGGCCCTGCTCTGGCTGCGGCTGCCAGAGCCGTGAAATGGGTTTGATGGGGCTCAAAGGGCAGCAGAGGTCGGAGCAGGACCACCCGTCCATCATAAAACACACGGCAGACCTCCAGGTGGATGCATCTGTTCCCCTCAGGTCACATGAGGTAACCTGTGATGTATCTGTGCTTTCAATCAATGACTAAGTTACCTCCTCTCCTTAAGCTAAGAAGCAAACAGGGGACGGACATTAGAGCTGAGATGAAGATAATCAGATGTTGACGGTTTTTCAATCGACATCTCGAAGAAAAAAGTGTGATTTTAAACAGCATTCATTTTTGTTTATCCGTAATCTTCGGCGCCTGTCCTGCCCTGGGGGCAGCAGGCAGGGCTGTCCCATGAGGAGACATCAACCATTCACATCCACATGTCCCGACAACGTAGGACCTCCAGCGAAGCTCCTGTATGTGTTCCTGTGGGAGGAACCCGGAGAACCCTGAGGAACCCCACACAGACACCGGGAGAACATGGAGCCTCCACACAGGAAGCCCCCTGTGGGAATCCAACCAGGGACCTTCTGGCTCGGAGGAGGAGCTGCTAACCACTCTGCCCCCACCTCATCTTTCTATTTTAATTCTAAAACCATTCTTGATAGACCTTCTGATCTGGCCGTGTTGCGCTTAAGAACCTCCGTCAGCTTTCATTTTCCTCCTCTTGATCAATAAACAATCAGTTTCTTTTTAAAGGTCTAATCTCCTGTGTCTTTGTGTTTGACGATTATCTGGATGTCGTCTTAGACTGCAGGCTCTGCCAGGGCCTGCAGAGAAGATCGGTGAAGGTGGCAGCAGAGGACCTTCACTGAGACAAATGTCTTACCTTCAGACTGGGGTTTGTGGTGGGACCCGCGACCTCCCAGCCGGTCCCCTGGGAGCTCCTCCGGAGGTCCTCCGTCAGGACTGGGGCCGATGTTGATGAAGGCGGGCACCTGGTTGATCTTCACGCGAAGCTCTCGCGCGCTGGGTGTGGTGGACTCGGCCGTCGGGTTCTCCAGGCCGGAGGCGGTCGACCCGAGGCGGGATGTCTCCGCTCGGGTCGTCAGGGCCCCGGGAGAAGGGGCCGGGACGGGTGCTGCTCGGAGGTCACCGCCACGGGCTGGATCCGGGTCTGCTGAGCCAGGACCAGAGCGAGGGAGAACCCCCTCCGAGACGTCACGGCTGAGATCTCCTGGTCTTGTTGTCGTTGGGCTCGCTGTCGGCCGCCCAGCTGCTTGCGGCCTCAGATCGGACCCGGTCCCGCTGCTCGGGCCGGTCGTGAAGCCCTCTGGGGGAGCGTGACGCTGACCGACGGCTCCGGCTTCCACGCCATTAAACATCTTAGGACCTTCAGAGCCCGTCATGCTGGGCCTGACCTCCGTGTCCTGCCGCGGATGAGTCAGCCCGGCAGCCGCGGGCCGAGGCGTGGATGGAACATGTGAACGAGTGTTTTGGATGCCGCCTGAGGTGGTGCTGCCGGCGGGACCGGGCTGTGAACGCCGCCTGGCCTCTGGAGTTGGCTCTGGACGCTCTTCTGCTCGAGGTCCTTCAGCAGGTGTTTCTCCTGGCCCGGGCGTCTGTCTGAGGTGAGGCTGTTGTTGAAGCGTTCCTCTGGTTTCCGCTCCAGAGACGTGATGGGACACAGATGTGGGGTCTGGTCCAGGCCCAGGGTCCAGGCGGTCAGACTCCACGTCCGCTTCGGGCTTTAGATGTTTCTGCTTTGGTCTGGGCGGCTGCTCGGACTGGGACTCTTGGTTAATCCTCGTGAGCGTCGGGGTGGACTTTGTCTTGCTATTCGCGTCAGGTGCTGGTGACCATCCAGGTGTGGAGTGCTGGAGCGCGTTGGGTCCAGGTGAAGAGCTGCGATGGACTGGTTCCATGAGTTCAGCCTCAGGTCTCCACGAGCCGTTGACGACTTGATCTTTCTCAGATGGAGGCTCTCGAATCGGTGCGAGGTGTTGTTTAGATCCATAGCTTTGATCGGATTCGGTTTTCCCTCCGCTTCCCGTCTTCTTCTCGGGTCTCTTCTTCGGGTCTTTGGATCTTTGGCCGGTTCTGATAGGTTCCTTCCCCTCCTTGGACTTCTGGTTGGTCTTCCCTTCTTTCTTCACGCCGGCCCCTTTGACCTTGACCACACCCGGGTCGGAACCCGGGTTCTGGACAGGCCGAGAACTTCGGTTTGGATCAGGCGTTCTGTCGGCGTGTTGTTTGGCCGTCGGTTTTGTTGGGCTTTGATGAGCGGAGGAGTTTTGATGCAGATTACCGGGACGGTGTTTTGGCCGGGTGGCTTCTCCAGAGTCTTTGTGAGGTCTGCGCTTCTGGTTGACCGGGGTTTTCATCTGATCGTCCTTTCCTGCCTCCTCTCTTTTCTTTTGGAGCTTCAGGTCCTGGTCCGGCTCACCATCATACTTGGACTCCTCCTGTTTGTCGCCGTCCTTTGCTTCTCTGCCCGGGAGAGGTTCTACCCAAGGCTTGGTCTGGGAGCCGGCGTTCTTCCCGGAGATCCACTGGTTCGGGTCTGGAACTCCGGGGAGGATGGTGGTGTGGAAGTTCTCCGGAGGCTCAGTCGTTGGTGAAGTTGCCAAGCGGACGCCTTGAGAATGAGCACCGGTGGAGGTGCCTGGTACTTCTGGTCCACGGCCTCCAGGCCGGTGACTCCTTCCTGGTTTTTCCATCTGAAGATCAGAGCTGGTGCCGGGGAGTCCAGTGACGCCCCCGCCTGCTGCTGGTCCTGGTCCAGGTCGTGGTCCGGGTCCAGCAGACACTGTCACTCTTTCATCTCCGCCTGTGATGGGATCCGAAGTGGAAAGGGGTGGAGGAGAGTCTGCAGAGACGGGACCTTCAGCCCAGGTCCTGGTGGATGGAGGTGTCGGGCTGAGGTTCTCCTCTGCTGCTCCCCTGGATGTTCCTTCTCCATCTCTGCCTGTCTGGACCCCGTTCCCCTGTTCTCCCCCCCCCTCTGTTACAGTGGTCTCTCCCTCCGTGAGCCCGGCGCCTTCACGATTCTTCTGGCCTTTTGTTCTCCTCTCCTCCTCCTCCTGGTCCTCCTCCCTCCCTTCCCCTCGCCGTCCCGGCTCCTTGTTTGTCGGCCAGCTGGAGTCCTCGGACATCTTGTCTCCATCAGTTCCCGTGTCCTCCTCGCCGTGGATTTTTCTGCCGGTTTCCGCTCCCTCTCGGTCCTGCCACATGTGCCGGCCGCCGTCTCCAGTGTTTTCCCCAGACGCGCTCTTCTTCTCCTCCTCGTCGTCCTGCTCTTCCTCCTCACGTCCCTTTGAATCCTTCTCCGCGTCTCCTTTCCTGTCTCCATCTCCCTCCGTATCATTCCTACCCGTGAAGATTCCTCTCAGGTCTCCACCTTCTGCCGCCGGCCTCAGCTTCTGCTTTCCTTCACTCGCTCCTTCTTCCTCCCACTTTCTCCCCTCTCTGTCCTCCAGAGTCGGCCCTCCCGTACCACAATCACAACCTCCCCCTGTCTTCTTCTCCGCTCCTTTACCTCCATCCGTCTCCCTGCCGGCGGGGTCTCCATCATCCTCCCCTCCCTTCACACACTCGCTCCCCCTTTGACTGCCGGTGCAGCCCGCGCAGGTCCTCCTCAGGTGGTCCACGCTGTCCTTCAGCCTCTGGACGTCCTCGATGATCTTCTGCAGCTGCCTGAGCTGCTCCGGCAGATGCACGGTGAGCGGTGGCAGGCTGAAGGTGTAGGGACACGTGCCGCGGTCCCGGGCCGTGCACGGCCCCTTAGGGGTCAGGGTGGCGACGCAGGGCCCCCGGCCCCTGTCCCTCGGGAGGACGTCTTCGGCCGCGGTCCAGAGGAGGCCGGCGGCGGCGGCCAGGAGCGCCCCGCACGCGAGCGGGGCTGTGAACCTCATCGCGTCCCGCAAGTGAAGAGTGAGGCGAGCAGAGGGAGCGAGCGTGAAATAGACCCACCTCGGTCTGAGAGGGACGGCGTCGGCGGGGGAGGAGGGAGGGGAGGAGGAATGGAGCTCCTCCGTGGGACAGGAACGGAGACCCAGACACGTGAGGCGGGAGCGGGTCCGGAAGCGGCCGAGAGACGGGAGGGACGTCCTCTGGGCCGCCGATGGCTGGGAGATAGTGGACCGGGATCAGAGGGAAGGAGCACCTGACGCGGGCCGAATCCGCCAGAGGAGCTTAGAACCTGCCACGAACCCCCCGCCCCCCCCGGAGCAAAGATCCAGGAAGCGTGTGTCTCCTCCGCGTTCCCCCCGGTCAGAACCAGAATCACATCATCTAATGAAGACCAACTGCCACGGATTCCCAGCCCATGCGGTCATAAGAGCGGCACCACAACGCCCGTGTGTGTCGCAGGTCCCCCAGCAGAACCTCCAGGTCCTCCACATGTGAGTGACAGATGTGACAGGTCACACGTGAGAAGACACGAGTGAGGGGCTGCGAGCGGGACGGTCATATTTAATTTGACCCTGAGCCCAGTGGTTTAGTCCGGCTTCTGAGTAATGAAAGGCTGGAATGTTCCATTTATCCCTCAGACGGGGGGTGGAGGTGAGAGGAGATGGGGGTGGGGGGGTTCATGTCCTACTGACTTGCTGAGAACAAACTTATCCTCAACAAGTGAGGAGTTGGCGACGCAGTCAAGCGGCAGCGATGCTAAGCTAACAGTGCTCAGACTGAAACGCCGCAGAGATAGAGTGGCTGTTTAAGCTTTTCCGGTCAGAGGTGAGATGAACGGGGCAGGAGGCTCCTGAGGGCTGGAGATCATTCCAGGTTCAATCCAAGGCAGGACGCACAAGGCTCAGCAGCTGATGCAGGCGTTTCTCCAGTCTGATGTTTGCTGAGCCCCTCCAGGTGTCTGCTCCTCAGACGGCGATGAAACCCGACCCCGCGTGAACTCCAGGCCTCCGTCTGAGAGATCTCTCAGCTGTCCAGAAGGACGGAGGAAGCCATAGCCGGAGAACGGTGGGAACGCTCGGGCTAGATATGAAGACTCCAGAAAACATCTCTGACGCTATTCGATCCAAGGAAGAGAAGGTCCTCCAGATGAAGGCGGCTCCTGCTATCCAAGCGGTGCACTCTGCCTCGATGCTAATGCACCTGGTTTGACAGGAGTCAACTGTTGGCAGAATGAAAGCCAGGAATAAGCGTCCCTCACACACTCACACATTCACACACACACACACACACACACACACACACACACACACACAAACACTGGGAGACGGTGTGAGAGAAATGTTTACAGTCTTGAGAGGGCTCCTATCTGAGCGCCAGCCTGGGTTGATTTACGAGCGCAGAGCGCCATCATTAGCGGCTCGACCGGAGCCCGGAGAGTAGCCGCACCTTCACCATCTCCACCCGGGAGATCGGCTCATTTGGCAGGAGCCGCTTTGAGGTCCTGCCATGGGATGTGCTCCAGCAGAGCAGCTGCTGGTGTTCCAAGTGATGCCCTCCATCTGGGCTTTACCCATGTATGGACAGGGGCTTTGCTCCTCGGGGTGCCCTCCTGGGAAGTGCTGTTTCACCCTCCCCCTCCCCATCTTGGATCATGTAAACACCAGTTTTTTTTTTCCATATCGAGGAGAGCAAACAGCTGATGATAGGTGGGTCCCGGCTGCCCGGGGCTCCTGGCCGACCACTCCATCTCCATCCACCCCGGGCAGAGGAGCCTCTGGCGGCGGTCGTGTCTGCTTTGCGCATAAGTGTCTGATTTCCCCCGAGCTGGAGCGAAACCCAGCTTCTCCTCCAGCGAGGAGCTCGCCCGGCTCCGTGCCGCCCTCTCACTTCGCCAACCCCGGGCCTCGGACCTCCCCGGGATGAGGTTCCTTTGCCCACTCCCTCTCCGCACGTCGTAAAGGAACTTCAGGAACGCCCGCCTGGTGTCTGGTCCGGGAGAGGGTCTTCGGCGTCCTCGCTCTCAGACTCACGTTAACGACGGCGCCGCTCGCCGCTCGCCAGCTCCTTAATTCCCCAGTAACCGATACACCTCTTCCTCCATGTGTGAGAATAGTCTTGGTGGCTCCGTTTGACTCGCAGCACTTTCAAATATGGAACAGCCTGATGTGTCTCTCACATCTGGGCTGGATTTTCCACAGCCAACCGGCACCAGATAAGGTCAGGTCCATTTGTCTTCATCCAAAAGGCCTGGAGTTCATTAAGGCTTTGTTTAGAATGCATACTGAGGAGTCCTCCTCACGATGAAGACATGGACGTGTTCCCCGGGAACAGGTCGTTCGCCACCGTCACCTTCAGGTCCTGGCGGGCTTTCCAAGACAGACGGGGCTATTTTACATTTCGCGCTTGCTTTACCTCACCTGAGAAAGTTCCATCCCGGGTTGTGGCCTGAGAGGAGGAGAAGCTGCAGAGAGGTGCCACCGAGGGACACCTGGACCTCCAGACACATTTAGGCCGATCCATCATCCATCATTCGGGGTGATGTTCAGGACCTTCACCCAACGGTGCCTCTGCAAGACGTGAATGAGGGAGTGAATGATTGCTTGGCTCCGTGTTGTCGTGGATGAGAGGGTGAACGGTCATGTGTCTCTATATGAAGCCCTGTGATTGGTCCAGGGTGAACCCCGCTTCTCGTCCAATCACAGCCGGGATAGGCTCCAGAGCCCCCCCCCCCGAACTTTATTTCAGGATAAAGGACAATGAATGGATGAATTCATATTTATTTTCTATTTCAGCTGTTTTGTTTGAACTTCGAAAATAAGTTATAACAACAATAAATATCCTATAGCTACATGCACTGTATATAATTACCTGTGCTGTTTATCTTCTGGGTCCTCGTCCTTCCTGAAGAATCCCTGGCTGAAGTCAGTGACTTTAGACCACTGGCAAGATTACATTACAAGATTGAGATTATGAGACGATGATTGAGGTAAAAGGTGTGAAATAGACCTCTGAGATCCAGTTGGAGCAGATATATGAGGGAGTATCTCACACCTCTCACTATCTAAGTGATACATTGGCCCAGACAACACGGGCTAACCCGTTTAAGAGGTTCTTCCTGCGGTGAAGCGCTGGAAGATTATTCTCTTCGCAGAGACTCGTGTTATTGGAAGCAGAGACGGCACCTACTTTATTACCATGCTCTCAGCCGGTGTCGATGGCAACTATGCTAAGTATCAGCGTGCGATGTAACGTTCACCTGACGCACAATCTGGGTCAAAAGAGCAGAGAAACAAGTCTAATTTTAGAGTTGGCCAATGTCAACATCCCTGCTCAGTGTGTATACAACCTTTGCAGACACTTTAAATTTCCACTTTAATGGCTGCGGGTACAATAAGAGCAGTTTATAAATGGATGTCAACAGAGGGAGGAGCGCTGTCTGCACATCTTTGCAGGCTTTTTTTCAGGTTCCTCTCACTAACGGAGTCTTTTGTGCGACATGAATGTGTGATAAGGAGACCGTGACGAAGTTTGGAGGCAAAATTTCAAACACATGTTGTTTTTGTCGGAAGAATAATAATATTACCCTGATTAAAAGTTCTCATAAAATCAGCGACAAAGCACATGTGGTAAAAAAAACACACCGACCCGTTTTCAACACCTCCATGTGACGGCGGGGAGCTGCAGACCACTTCCGGAACAAAACTGCCATCTAGCGGCGAGTCGGTAGAGCGCAGTTTATAGTCACACGAACAGAACAGATCCATCTATCTACTCACGCGTTCACACAAACAAAGCTTCTCAGCTTAGACCTTCTGGCCAACTCCAGCAGTGATCGACCACAAACTCCCCGCCTGTAAGAGCTGCAGAGCCTCTGGGATGAGGAGGAGGAACGTCTCCATAAGATCGGAGCGGGACCCGGAGGATGTAGAACCGGCACAGACTCGGTGTCGAGGCAGAAGGATACTGGGAGAAGCAAAGGTGAGCTCGAGAAGACAGAGGTGGGAGCAGCAGTCACGGCATCTGGTTTGGAGACACTGAGCAGAAGAGCAGGAGCCAGACCTGGGGGCAGCAGAGATGAAAATGTTGGAAGTCTCTCTTTGGGAGTGAGAAGGATGGAGAGGATCAGGAATGAGTCCATTGGAGATGTTCTGGAGGTAAAGTCACACTGAGATGGTTTCGTCAAGGACAGAGGTGGGATGGAGTAGATCTGGATAGAAGGATGATGAGGTGGGAGCTGCCGGGCAGGAGGTCTGGAGGAGTTTCATGGATGGAGGGAAGTTGGTGTGAGGGACGTTTGGGTGCTTGCCCCTCTCTAAAGCACATCTGGATCCAAGCCGCCACTCTGAGTGAAACTCCTTCAAATTCGGGTTCCGGAGAGGAGGTTCATGGATGGAGGGAAGGGGAACAGGAAGTCAGATGGTCAGGTAGATGGAGGCAGATGATCGGAGACGCCTGGGGGGAGCAGCGTTGTGTTTAGATACTTGTGCCTCTCTAAAGTACATCTGGATCCAAGCCTCCATACTCAGTCCTTCAAACTCGGGTTCCAGAGGGGATGTTTGTGGATGGAGGGAAGGAGGACAGGACGGCAGTTGGTGTGAGAGGAGATGGGTAGATGTAGATGTTTGTGCCTCTCTAACGTACATCATGATGCTGAACTCCACGCTGGGTCCTTCAAACTTGGGCTCCAGAGAAAAGGTATATGGATGGCGGACAGGAGGTCAGATGGTTGTCTGTGGAGACCTCTGGAGGGAAGGAGAAGAACCTTCCCGCCTCCCTGCGTGTGACGTCACCAGAAAGCCCCGCCCCCGCGCCTTCTGACGCAGCAGTTACGTCCGACCGTAAAAAATAGAAACTTCCAAGATGGCCGAGTCCGTGGACTCCATGCATTTCGCAGCAAACGGCAAAACAAATCCCCCCAAGCCGCTGCTGGCGCGGCGGCCGCCGGAGAGCCGGCCGCCGGGCTCCGGGGACGCCTGCCCGCCGGCGGCGAAGCGACCCCGGCCGGAGGAGCGGCGTCCGAAGGCCGGGCGGCTAAACGGGGACGTGTGCGCAGGGGAAAAACACAACGGGAAGCGGAGCAGTGTGAGCCCAGCGAAATGGAGTTTCGGGCCGGACAAGTCGAGCCACCCCGCTGCCGCCGCCGCCGCCGCCGCGTCCCCCGCCCCCGCCCCGACCCTCGCCCCGGCGAGGAAGATCTTTAAGATCAGCAACTTCCTGGCGTCTCCTCCCAAAGCGCGCAAGGCGAAGGAAAAGCGGCGCCGGGAGAAGGAGCGCGGCGGCGGGGCGGAGAGAGGCAGCCCGGCTAGCTGCCTCACCAACCCCGAGAACGGCGACCTGAAGGCGGCGCAGAGAGGTAGGACGGCCCGGCCCCGCTCCGCTCCGGAGCAGCGGCCGGAGCACCGCCCGGGGCCGGCGGACCACCGGGGCGGCGGTTACATAAGTCCCCGGACCGCAGGCCCTGGCGGCTCCGAGGCCCGGGCGCCGGGGCAGAGGTCCACACGTGGAGCGGCTGTTTCGGTAGGTTGACCGTGTCTCCTCTGCGGCTCCTCCTCAGACCACCGCGCCAAGGAGAAGGAGAAGGAGAGGAACAGGGACTGGAGGAACCACAAGCTGCCCCCGGAGCATGACATCTCCAGGGAGAACGGAGAGGTGTTCACCCCTCAGAAAGGTGAGGAGGCGGGGAGGTCCTGCACGGAGGACCATGCTTGCTCGAGAGATGGAGAGGTGATGGGGTCAACTCAGCACCGCGGGCAGGTTTGGTTTAGGCGGAAACGAATCCTGACCCAGATGTCTCAGAGCCGGTCTGGACCATCTCTAGATGATCTAGATGTGGACGGCCTTTTGCTCGACAGGTGGGGGTAGAAAGAGGGACAGGCACTAATGATCTATTCCTGCTAATGCAAATAACGCTAAAAGTTACACGCTACAAGCTGGAATGATGTTGAAATAACTTAAGTTTTATAAAAGTATTAATGTGGACGCCTGGTGAGACGCTTTAAGTGCATGGAACCCCCACGGAGCAGCTTCTAGAGGAGACACCAGATTGCCATCATGCAGTGATGACAGGACATGATGTTCAGATGGTCCAACTCGCAGCAGAAGCAGGACCATCCTGTCTCTGATTCCTCCGCAGGAAACTCGGGAAAACAGATAGAATTTCTTCTTCTCGTACAAAGTTCTAGTGACGGGCGGTCACTAGAACTTTGTACGAGAATCCCTCTGAATACTCCTGATCTGTGAATCGTTGTCCCTCTACCCCGTCAGAGTCCAAGGAGAAGCCCAAAGTTGGCTCGGAGGAGGACCTCCTGCTGAAGAAGCTCAAGAAGAAGAAGAAAAAGAAGCATAAAGATGGCGAGCGAGCGAAGGACCGCCACAGCCGACCCAAGATGTATCACCGCTCTTGCCAGACGGTGTACTCGGGGGTTTCTCTGGGTCTGCCCGAGTTCCTCAGCCGGATCAACGGTAACAACAGCGGCGGCGGCGTTGGTCTCCACCACAGCGCCGCGCCCCCCCAGCACCCCCACGACCCCCCGGTGTCCTCCGTCGCCCCCGGCTCCCTCCCGACGGCGGTCCGGGACAGACTGGGTTACGGCTCCCCCCTCCACTGCACCCCCGTGCTGGGCACGCGCTGCCCGGAATTTGGTCATTTGATCCACGTGGAGCAGCAGGCCAACGGCGGCGCCTCGGTGGTCCACGCCTACAGCGAGCAGCTCTCCGGCCTGTCCCCCGTGGAGATGCAGAGCTTCGCCCAGGAGTTCGTGAGCCTGTCGTTCAGCGAGGACGAGGAGCAGGCCGCGCGCTTCGTGATGGGGATCATCCACGGCGCGGCGTCCTACCTGCCGGACTTCCTGGATTACTTCTCCTACAAGTTCCCCAACTCGCCGGTGAAGATGGAGGTGCTCGGGAAGAAGGACATTGAGACGACAACCATGGCCAACTTCCACTCTCAGGTAAAACCGGCGCCAGCAACAGACTTTCACCTCCATTCACATTAGCTCGTTCAGCGGCGCCGCAGCCACGGCCTGGTGGTTCAGGGGGAGGAAAACGCATATGCGCTCTGGACGTGCACGGGCTTGCTGGTGACTGGCAGTCTTCCAGGAAGCTGCTGAGAGCGGCGGTGGCGCACGCTCATGGATGTTCCACTTTGGCTTTGTCGAGGAATGGCGTCGGGAGCGCGGACGGGATGGCCAGAGCTCGCCCTCAGAGGGGAGAAGCAGAAGAGCTGCAGGTCTCTAAGCAAACACTGACAGCTGACGTTAGAATCAGGGGAGAGAAGAGAGGAAACTAACACACAGAAAAATATATTCTAGGATGCTTCAGCTGTTTGCATTCATGTTAGGGGCCAGGCTATTTCCTGGGTCAAAACGCAGCAGCTTCTCTGCTCTCACTGTTGACTCCTTTTTAGCAGCGCACAACTTTACAGTGTCGAGCAAGCGTCTGTGTGTGTGTGTGTGTGTGTGTGTGTGTGTGTGTGTGTGTGTTCAGCGATGGTAGGCCTGCACAAAGCGTCTCCCCCAGATTAAACCCGGCAATTATTCCCCAGCACCTGCCTATGCTTCCACTCAGACCCCCCGGGGTGAGTGTGTTTACCTGCTGCATTGAATATTTGGACGGCCATTGAAGCGAATACGGTGTTAACTCCAATTCAGATGCCTTTTTATTTCAACAGATGGATGTGAGTATTTTCACAATTATTTATTATAACTGTCAAATAGCAGTTGGTTGTTTTAGGGTGAATCTGGATATTTAAAGGTGATCACTGTCCTTCCTGAGAGAGTTGGGGCTCAGACAGCATCGAAGCACCAGCCTCTGCTCAAACACAGCAGCCGACTGGATTCATGCTCCGCCGGTGTTTGTCTTCACCTCCAGGGTGGATGCTGCACAGTTGTCTGTAACAGATGTAAACATGAGCACATTAAGAACCAGCGGTGGGTGTAAATTAGATAGCCAGATACTCGCCGGCAGATTATCTGCTGTCTATTTATACCAGCGATGGACGGCTCCCTCACCGCTTTCCTCCTGGATATTTAAAAACCAGGATCAACCCGGGGTTAAATGCAACTCCTCTGGCCCAAGAAGCCGCGTAGCGTTGGCTCGCCGCAGGAGAGGACGCCCGCGGTGTCCTGCGTGGGAGCGTGGCATCCACACAAACCTTCATCTAGGCCAGGAGGGCCTAAAATTACTCCATCCAGGGACCAGAACTTTCCCAAGGTCTCGCTCTGATCGTGCCGGCGCTCCGAGTGCCTCGTAATCAGACACTTCATCTTGTCTTGCTTCAGAGCTTCATTTGTATGCATGCAGGCTCACAAACACACACACACACGCACGCACGCACGCACGCACGCACTGCCTTCCTTCCTACTGCTTTTGTCAGTAGAACCAAACAGGGTTGTGACTGACAGTGCATTGTGTTAGTTTAGCTGGTTTGGGAAAAATGACACTCGTTTGGACTCACTTGACAGTGCTGTGTGTGTGCTTGTGTAACTGACTTGGTCTTTTAAATGCGCATTATTGTACAGTTTGGCTCAAGGGCAGGAAATAATGGCCTGTTGGTAAACATCCAGACACCTATGTGAGGCGGTGAACCTCACAGCGGTGTTCCTCAGAGGGCTGGTTAGTATCCCCTTACGTTCCAGGAATCTTCGGCCTCTTCTGAGGACGTCCAGGAACCACACGCCAGCCGGCCTCCTGTGCTCCTCTGGAGAGGGTGTCGGGGCCCGAGAGCAGGAAGGGACAGGGAAGTTGACGGTCAAAGGGAGGAGAGGTCATAAAGTCCTCAGGAAGTTCATCTTTTGCGTCACCTTCACTCGGAGCCTGCTGTTTCTGATGTTATCACCCCGTTGATGGACCTCAGGCTCTGCCGGCCGGTTGTAGTTTGTTTGTTTAAGGACTTTGGTGCGTGCATGTCTCCGAGGACCTATCAGGAGGCAAACAAACCCGTGGTTCCAGGTAGTTCCCTCGTGCTAGACCTAATGGACCAGGAGCTTCACCGCAAAGAGAAGAATCCTTTCTGTCCCAGTATAAGTGCAGATGCACTCACAGCCTCAGGGACGTGGGAGGTTCTTATAGCGGAGGGGGTTTTAATAACCAGCACTAATTCTCAGCTGGTGGCTGATACTGGGAATGTCTGTTGGTTCTCCGAGGGTTGTGGAGTTTTTCCACAACTAATGCTGCAAAAGGACTGAAATGTGCTTGCAAAAAACTCAATCAAATCCTATTCCGTGTTATTTTCCGACACCTCCGGGCCCCGGCTCTTCTGATGAGGCTTTCTTCTCCAGCCAAACATCTTGCGTCACCAACTTGGTAAGAACGCAGCCACGCTGACTGCGTCCGCGGCCCCGTCCTCGTCCTCCGCGCTGCAGAATCCCACTCGGGTGTTCAGTCTCCCTTCATTTCCCGAGAAAGTTCTTCACCTGCAAGCTGAGTCTCGGTGTCACTCGTTTCAGGGTTTTTACTAAAAAGGAGAAAGAAAGCTGACGGTTATCTTTGACTTTCATAACTTGTGGGTAAGTCGTGAGAACCGGTGCCGGGAGCCATCTGACGGGCCCTTCCTTTGCTGCGGGCTGCTCTGAGCGTGTAAACTACCACAGACGCACAGAGATCTCCTGACAAGCTTGAATAATGGGAAAATGCGCACGGACCTGCTGCAGCCCCTTTGCCTTTTTATTTGAATCGAATGCGCATTTAATTGTCCCACAATGGCTACAATTCAATTGCTGAGACTTCTAACATCATTGTTTTTTTGTTTTTTTTTACTGTTTTACTACTCCTCTATTGTTCCCAGCCTTTTCATGAAGAATTTATGTCATCATAAGTGTCTGTATATATTCTATTTGTGTCAAAGTGACTCTTACCTTGTCCCGTGGTCCAGTTCCCTGCGTTACCGGGGGGGGGGGGGGGGGGGAGGGCAACGCCCAAAAAAAGAAGGCCGGTCAGCGTTGTGCTCTACCCCCACCCCCGCTTTTCCCATTGTGGCCACCCCATGGGAATT
>CAAKHD010002259.1:116157-134076 GCA_901007705.1 Fistularia tabacaria
GAAGGAGAGGCGACAAAACAAAGAAAAAACGGGGGGGGGGGGGGGGGGGTTCGCCCCAGGTCTGCCCGCCCCGCCACGCCAGTCTGTGTCTACCCCCCCACCCCCTTTGTCTTTAAGGGCCCCGTCAGATCGATGCCTCATTGATTACCTTTTGCCAATACTGCCTTTCAGGCCTATCGATACCCGCCCTCCCACACACACACACACACACACACACACACACATACACATACACACACACACAGGGCCCGACCGGTTCCACGCAGGACGCCCAGCGGAGCCTGCGGGACGTGCGGACGTGGAGCCTCTCCTACCTGCGGAGGGGGGGGGGCATAAACACATACACATACATACACACACACACACGCGCACACACACACGGACAGATGCGCCATGCGGTCCGCGCGTGTCACGGCGCCCGCGGCCCGGGACTCACCGTGCCGCCCGGTGTGCGCGTGTCCTTCCCGCGGAGACCGAGCACGCGTCCTCACCGTGCGGGATGGTCGGCGGCCGACGGCGGCGGCTGCATGGGGGGGTGAGGGGGGGAGGAAGAGGAGGAGAGGAAGAGGAGGAAGAGGAGGAGGAGGAGGAGGCTCATTCATGAAACGCGCTCCTCGACTCCGCACGCACGCACGCTCCTCCGCTCGCCCCCGCTTTGTTTTGACGAGGCGCGGCGGAAGCCGCACGCGACCACCGCCGCCGAGCATGCGCAGTGGCGACACGCTGCCACGGCTACGCTTTATTTATTTTGATTTATTTTTTTTTAATTTTCAGACAGGGGAGGGGGACTGCCAGTAAAATACGAAATAGAAACTTATTTTTTCCTCTACCCTTCTTCTTCTTCCTCCTCTTCTAAACCTGCAGCTGTGTGTACGTGCGTGGTGTGGGTCTGTGTGCGTGTGTGTGGGACGTCCTTAATATAAAAAAGCTGATCTTCCCCCTCCATTTTCTTGCAACTGCTTGATTATTATTTATCGATGTATTACTATTATTATAATTGTTGTTATTATTATTATTAGTAGTAGTATCATTATTGTTATTGAAATGATACTTGTATTTTTTCTAAAAAATTCAAGCCAGTTCCTGACTTTTGTTTTTATTATTATTATTATTAGTAGTAGTAGTAGTAGTAATAGTTGTTGTATTCGTAGTATTATGTGTTTTTTTTTGTGGGGGAATTCCATTCTTCCTCTTATTGTTATTATTGTTGGCATGGTCACTATATTTGTATTATTTCCTTGAATGTTCAGGTCATTTCCTGGTGTTGTTTTTTCTGATTTTTTTCATCGTCATAATCATCCCTGTTGTTATTAGAATATAAGAATGTGCTTTTAATAGCCCCAAAATGGGGAAGTTTCATTGTTGTTCTTACTACTATTATTATTATATTAGGATTTGTTTCCACAATTGCCAGGTCCCCTCTGGTAGATTGGGTATAACTTTCTGTTTCTGGCACTTCCTTAACCTCCGCTGACTCAGTGCTGGTTCATTGGATCACTTGGTTCAAATATTTTGGAAAATACCTGCTGGTTCAGGTGACCTTTCCTCTCACTGCCTTTTCCCTTCTGAGCAGAAAGTTCCAGTAAATTTGCAAGAAAGTTCTGGATTAATATCTTCATTCATTTAGTGTTCAGTTTTCTTCTCGATATTTCCAGGATGTTGTTACTTTCAAGGACGCCTCTGTGATTTCTACATTGAACCATCATGCAGGATTCTCCTCCGTACGCACGGTTTCATCAGCCGAGGAGAGGAAGGAGAAGAAGAGTGATGAAGATGAGTTGTTGCTGAAAACTGATTAAACAGGAAAGCTTGCGGTCCAGGGGGCGTCGCACAGTTCCGCTCCGCTCGTCCGCCCCCCGCGGCCCGCCTGACGCGCGGCTTCGCCATCTGTCAGCCGGCACTTTGCAGATAATCCCTAAATCCGCGGGTGGTCGTGTCAATAATTCCCCCTCGTCCCGGACTCCACCGGCACCGGCTAGCCTCTCCTCTCCATCTTCACCACCACCACCACCATCATCATCATCATCATCATCATCATCATCATCATCGTCACGGGGTTTAAATCCTAATTCGAGCAGAATTAGAACTTTAAAACCCTTTTATGTTTTTTTTTTTTTTTTTGCGCACAAAATGACGGCCCTCACACGCGTGTCGTGACATTTAATCTGCCCTTATTGGATCAGGGGGCTCACAGCGGCGCGCTGCAAAGCCCGGATCAGCAACATGGAGGAGGCTCTCGGTCCACGACTCCCCGCTCCCTCTTACAAAGGAAAGAAAGAAAGAAAGAAAGAAAGAAAGAAAGAAAGGCGGAGGAGTCGAAAAGGCCGGAGAAGCCCAGACAGCAGCCGCCAAGCGTTTACTGTCCACGGCGGAAAATCCGAACATCCGTTTCTCCGAATCTGCCTTGACAGATTGAATTAAATCGCATTTTAGTGTGGAATAGAGGGTCAGAATAGGTAAACCGATGTTACACCCGGGCCGGGTAACGGCGGTGGTCCCGAGGGACGAACGGCGAGTTGTTTTCGCCTTCATTTTGAACGCGGAACGCGGCTTCCGTGTGTGAGCATCTAATTTCCGACGTTCCCTGAAGGCAGCACAGCCCCGGTGGTGACAGGGCGGGAAGCGCGGCTGTCCTTCCGGTACCGGCACCGGACGGCCCGCCCGAGCACACCCGCACTTTAGCCCCGTTTCCCAACCGGAGCGTTCGTTCGAAGCCAGGGTGAGTTTTTTTTTTCCCCGCCACGGTCCAAGATAAGCTGCTAGGCTAACAAGCGCCCCGGGCGGCCCCACAGCCCCGGGAGTTTGCGCGGGCTCCAGGCGCCAAACTGGATTTTATTCTTCTTGCCTTCTTCTCACAATCTCAGTTTAGACCATTTAAATCTACAAACCAATAAAGTTTAACCGCCAAAAGCTGCAAACTGAGCCGAAACCCGCCCTTTGTGTGAGGAGCAGAGGGTGCAGTGCGCCCTCCGGCCACCGGGGGCGCTGCTGAGCAGAGACACACCTGAGATCTGCCTGTTGAGGTTGAGGGCCGCTGGCATCATGTCCACCAAGGAAGAGGAGAACCCCGCTGGGACCCTGGTGTTCGGGAGGGTAAGTCTTGGACCCAGCAGGAGAATCTGCATCTTAAGAGTTTTGTAGTCCTCTTTTGTTTTCATGAAAAGACTACAAATAATGAATCCTGCATAAATACTTGATAATGAAAACAAATGACTCCTGGGCTCCGTGTCTCCAGTGTCCCTTTTCGACCGAGGAGCACCAGGCGGTCCACCGGGCCCTGCGGCAGAAGCTGGGGCCGGAGTTCATCAGCACCAGAGTGGCCGGAGGAGGACAGAAGGCGAGTGTCTGTAGATAGATCGTCCACGGCCGGAGACACATTCACAGGGTTGCCTCTGTGATGCACAGCTGCATTCGCTGTCGTTTCTCCAGAAGGTGCACGTGATCGTGCAGATGATCTTGCGTCCTGCGACCGGAGTTCATCGCCTCCTTGTTGTTTTTCTGCTGAGGAGCAGCTTCTCAGGCTTCGTCCTCGAGCTGAGGAACCTGAGTTGGACTCAGAATGGAGGCTTAGGTCCAAATGTACTTCAGAGAATAGGGCTAACATTTAAACACACCTTCTCTGCTCCACAGACAACCATCTCCCTCCATCTAACCCTTTCCTCTCACACCAACTAACCCCCTGTCCTCCTCCCCTCCCTCCATGAAGCTCCTGTCTGGCAGCTCCAGCCTCAGCATCCTTCTACCCAGTCCTTCACCATCGCTCCTCTGTCCATGTCCAAACCATCTCAATGTGACTTTATCTCCGGAACATCTAACACATGTAAGATGTTGTCCCTCTGATGGACTCCCTCCTGATCCTCTCCATCCTCCTCATTCCCAAAGAGGAACCTCCACATCTCCATCTCTGCTGCTTCCAGCTCTACCTCGTGTCTTCTCCTCAGTGTGCACATGCAACCCGCCAGTGATTTCAAGTTTATCAGGTCTTTCACCAAACCATGGTCATAGTTGTGAATTTTGCACGTGTGTGTGTGTGTGTGTGTGTGTGTGTGTGGGGTGTGTTGTAATCCCGTATCTGGAACCTTGGACCTGACCTCCTTCAAGGTGTGCTACATCGAAGGCCACCGTGTCATCAGTCTGGCCAATGAGATGTTCGGGTACAACGGCTGGTCCCACTCCATCTCCCAGCAGAACGTGGGTAAGGCTGTCTGAGGAGACCCGGTTTCTCCGTTGAGTTCCTCCTCACCCTCTGACCCGAAGTGTCTTTCAGACTTTGTGGACCTGGTCAATGGCAGGTTCTACGTGGGAGTCAGCGCCTTCATCCGAGTGCAGCTGAAGGTCTGCTTGTTTCCCGATGTTCTCGGCACGATCCGGAGCTCCTCGCTGTCTGCTGTACCTTCACGTGTCCGCCGCGTCTGTCCAGGACGGTTCGTTCCATGAAGATGTAGGCTACGGGGTGAGCGAGGGGCTGAAGTCCAAAGCCCTGTCTCTGGAGAAGGCCAGAAAAGAAGCCGTCACCGATGGCATGAAGAGAGCGCTGAAGTACTGGATTCGGATCATCTGCGTCTCTCGGGCGGGTGCAAACTCCACGGTGCTAGTTGTTGTTTGGTCTCGCCCAGGTGCTTCGGCAACGCTCTGGGAAACTGCATCCTGGACAAAGAGTATCTCCAGGCCATCAACAAGATCCCCAAGCAGGTTAGATGGAGCCGCCGCTCATTCCTCTTCTTGGTTTCGCGCACTCATCCTGGATCTCATCGCTGCTCCTCCGCCCGAAGCCGCCTCCTCCTCTGGACCTGGCCCGGACCAAGCGTTGCGAAGGGGAGCCCTCGGTAGAGAGGGCTCGCTTCGCCGCTCCCGTCCTGGAGCCCGGGCTCGTAGCTGTGGCGGCGTCGGTCCAGACGCCTCAGGAGCCGCGGGTCCCCGACCAGAGGGACGGACGTTCGGACCCTCCCGTCCCCGACGCCGCTCAGCTCAGGACGGCCGACCACAGCGGCTCCAAGTAAGAAGCATCGGGGTCTCCTCGGTGTGGGTGGTGAAGATCTCACATCTGACTTCTTCCTTTCTCCCCCGAAGACGAGCGTCGGCCTCGGGGGATGTGGTCACGTTGGGGACGGACTCCGACCCCAAGCAGCTGAGGAAGCTCAGGCAGCAGCAGCTGCAGCGGAAGTTCAGGGAGGAGATGGAGGCGAAGAAGCTGCAACAGCGAGCGGACGGCGTGAAGTCCGAAGACGTGGACGTAGCCACCGGAGCAGGTCAGCCTGAAAAACACAGAAGCAACGGGCCTTAAAACGCCTCGGCCAGAAAGTTAAGTGAAAACGTCAGTCCGAGGCCTGTCTGAGGGTCAGATGGGAAAATTAGATTGAAAACAGGAAATCTGAAAACAACCCTTCTGCAGTGGAACTGCAGAAAGAATCCAGACTGTGGAGCCTCATCTTCCAAGGCTTCAACGTGAAGAAATAATAAGAACGTGTGCATGACAGACACTGACCTTGATTTGGTCCCCATGACTGCCGTCAACCTTCTCGAGGAGCCTCCTCCTTTTAAGCTCAATAGTTTGGTATCGAGGAAATCCCTTTTCTATGGATGTATTGTTTTAGCAGAGGTTTTTTTTCCACCAGGTCCTGATGTCATGTGCGTTGGGCCGGCGGCGGCGGCGCCAAGAAAAGCCTTGATCACGGACGAACACAGGGCAGGTAACGCCGTCCTCCGTCTTCCGCCAGGCGGCTCCACGCGCTCCAGTGTGTCGCATCGGTCAGCAGCACCTCGACCCGTCCTCAGATGATCCGGAGCTGTGGGATTTCACCCTGGATGGGATCGGGGAGCTGGAGGTCTCCAACGGTGACCCGCCCCCAAGAGACGCCCGCCCCGGCACGCCGGGGAGTCACCGCATGCAGACTCGCAGCAGGACGCCGCAATCCTCCTGCAGACCTCAGCAAAGGTCCTTCCACCATCAGGCCAGACCAGGTAAGCCTGTCCATTTGCAGGACGTGGACTCAATGCTGAGGCCTCTTGATAGACCATCTCCATCCTCAGGAGAGATCCTTAGCCCCTGCCGACCAGGACAGTCCATGAAGAAGCGGAGGCTGGACACGTGAACATTCAGTTGGGAATGTTTTGGGCTCCAGCTGTTTGACCTCATCTGTTTATTTATGTCTCGCATCATCACCTTCAGTTATGGAGACTGTTTCTCCTCCTTAAAATACAGATTAAGAAAAATAAACCCCTGCATTTTAAAGAGTTGAGGTTTATTGTTGTGCAGCTTTAAGAGAAGTGACTAAGTGCAAGTTGTGCTAAAACTAAAATATCGTTTCGGACCAGAGCAGCTCGGCTGAGTTTGTGTCAAAAACATTTTGTACTTTTGAACTTAATTTGATATCTGCTGGTCTACACTGAAGAGACATCTTTTCAAGGTGTTTTAAAGTTGCTGCCTGCATGTTTGACGACAAGCGAACACACTGAGACAGTCTGCACGCAAACAATAAGAACACATTAAATCGATATTTTTATTTGTTTTTACATTTTGTACAATGTGAAAAACGCACACACAAAAACAAGACACTGAATCACAGAGTTAAGAGGAATCAGAAATAAGTTTCAACAGATATCAGCATGTCAGTAGCCTGGAGACGTTTGTGGGGGGTCTTGGATCATGACTGAGGGCGCGGAGGATCGGTGAGCTCGTGCTGTACAGTGGCCAGATGTGTCACCCTTCCCTTGCAAGACGGAACACCAGTGAAGCCAGCATGCAGAAACCATAAACGGCCCGACTGATAGTGAACCTGTGCCTATGATATTGGTGATCGGCTTATTAATATCCATAACTTGCAAGGAATCCAGAAGGCTAAAAAAAAAAAAAAAAATCCGAAATCCCAATATCAAAAACATTGAAGTCAGTAACAACCCTCGACAGCATGCAAATGTTTCCGTTACCCCTCAGCCCCTATAAAACTTTTACACATTGCATATTCTGCATTGCAGTAACTTGTTTTTTCTCTAGAGAAGTTTTAACTATTCATCCAAACTACGGGCAGGCAAGAAGAGTCATGACAGTGTGGCGTCCACAGGAGGTGTTGACAGGAAGCTGAGCCGGCGCGTTGACCTCTACACCTTCGCTAAGCTCGCTCGCCGCCGGACTACGACAATGGTCTCAGGATAAATCCACAAAACGGAAGCCAGCCGATGAAGGAATGATGCAATCACAACACAAATCTAGAAAGGACACGTATGCTCAGCGCTGTGGTCCTGTGTGTGTGTGTGTGTGTGTGTGTGTATATGTGTGTGTGTGTGTGTGTGTGTCGGCGTTGGACGTATGGCGACTTAAGCACTGGCGCAGGCATAGCTCACGGGCTCCCAGCGACGGATCAAAACTGGTCATTAGTGAGGATGCAAGGCACTAAAGTGTTGTCATGTTTGCAGGGTAGAGTGCGTGTGCATGGCGAGGTTACCGCAAGCATACTCTAGTGCATCACGTGACAAGCATATAGATCACATCAACATATAGATATAGATATATAAACACAGAATAAAGGTAGAAAAAGGGGGGCAGGGCAGTCATAGAGAAGAGCTTAATGAACAGCAGGAAGACTCCTGTGTGGTGAAGAGGATACCAATAACAACAACCCTGCAATTGCACTTTTTATAATCCTTTAACTACATGTTGTTTAACAACCTTTAATAATAATTACAGTGAAACAACATCAAAATCTGATGGCTGAATACAGGTCCATAAAGAACATATGTATGTTTTTATTAAATAGACGCATACAAAAAATAATATTAAGACCACAGAAACAGAAAACCCCACACACTCATGATTTAACGTGACGGCTAAATCTGGAGGGCAGATCGTGGCTTTCACGCTTTGAGTAACAAGCTGTTCCTTTGTGTTCTGTGTAAACAGTGCGAAGCTTCCACGAACGCGGCCCAAATAAACCAGATGCTTTGATAACTTAATGGCCCAGATGTGACGATAAAGACTGAAGTGGTTTGTCGGTCTGTCAGGGATTCTTCAAAAGATTGAAATCATGTTTAAAAAAAAAAAGACGAGAAACAACCGTGCAATCGCCCGCTACTGAGATTGCCATTTTACAGCAGCATCGCCTCTTCAGTTTGTGAAGAACCCTTCCGGTGGTCAACACCAGGACGGCGGCTTCATGTGGCAGTCGGGCCTGATGGATAAATGAATGAGACGTCCGACTGCGTGGACAACTCAAATCACAGACACCAGACACGCAGGGATATAAATATGCTAAATATCTATGTACAGATTCCATACTTAAATGTGTTCAGGGAATAAGGCCACAGTTACAAGGGACAACTTCTCTGCAGTTATTGCGTTTTCCTCAGGCAGCCACCGGGGTGTCACAGAGCGACCCTTCAAACTCACGCCAAACTTACTCAGTCCTTCTACCAACGCCTCGCGCTTTCCATCGTCTCGGACACGTTCCTATTCCATCTGGGAGCACACGCCTCGCCCTCGGCTCCCGCCTGTACCTTCTCTCCTCCGCTCTGACACAAGCTAACCTTCGGCCCGGGCCCGCGTCCGTCCCGTCGGGAGACGGCCGGCGGCCGAGCTGGCCTCGGAGCTCGGTACCAGTCGGACCAGCGGGCAGAAAGTCTGCCTACTAGGAATCGCAACATTGCAACGTCTGTCCTTAAAAAGGCATCTTTGGCTGCTGCTGGTCACGCCTTTGGGCTCTTCCCAACCAGCCACCTTCTCACAGCTAGTCTTCACAGCTAATGGGGGGCTAAGTGTTAGGCTCCTACGCTGGGGACTTGTATTGCACTTAGATCCCACCAGAAGGGTTTCCTTCTGCCTAAGAAGACGTGAACCCCACAGGTCGACTCTTACAGGAAAAAAAGACTCTCTCTCTCGCACGCGCACACACATGTAGGCAAACATACATACAGACAGACACGTACAATAATAATAATAAAAGTTAAAATAAAAAACAAAATGACAAGAACCTGCAAACCGCACAGAGAGCTAGTGGTTTGAATGCGTCCGCAGCTACGTGGGCCTCAGATTTGACCCCCCGGGGCTGACAGATTTCTGGGGGGCGGATGCGGGTCCCAGGTGGTAGCCCTGGTGCCCAGGGGCCGTGGCGGGGGGCTGGTACTGCGCTATTGGCTGGGAGGGATTGAGCATGCCGACTGGACACGCGGCTGCGGGTCCCGCCCACTGAGGAGCGCTGTAGGGGGCCGAGGCGTACCCGAACCCTGGGGCCACCGGGCCCAGGGAGCCTTTGCGAGGACCCAGAGGTCCGGAGGGATTGGTGGGGCCGGGGAGGTGAGAGGCAGCGCTCGGCGCGGCGGCGGAGGGCTGGGGAAGGGACGGGCAGAGGTAACCCGGAGCCGAGAACTTGCGGCCCATGTTGACCGGGGGGACCACCTGCGAGCACAGACAACCCTTAGGAACAGTCACGACAGGAGGACACAGGAGAGGTTCTAGCAGAGCTCGGAGCTTACGTCGTGCCCCGGGGCCGCCGGGGCTCCAGGCTTAGGACCTCTCTTGCATTGGGAGAGGTTGATGGCGTCTCTGGCCCAGTTATCCACCAACTGATGCAGGTCATCTGTGAAGGTCCCCTTGCCCTTCTGGGTGTGGGAGGCAGAAGGAGGTCCACCTGCCGGGGTCAGGCCAGCAGAGTGGTTCTGGCAGGGACCGGGGCCATTGATGGCACCAGGTCCACCTGGCCCTGAAGGTAAAACAGCAAAAGCGGGGCTGTTATGACAGGAAACGGCGACTCATCTCGGGAGCAATGCGGCAGTGGATCTGACCAACCTGTGGAGCAACTACTGAGACTGGGCATAGATGGAGAGGATCTGAGCTGCTGTAACATGGTCCTGACAGGTGCATGGGCCCCCTCCGGTGCCGAGGGTAGGCTCCGCTCTGGAGGGGACATGGAGCTCTGAGCCGAGGCCGGAGATCCTGAATGAAAAGATGGATGCCGCTGAAGAACTTGCATTTAAATATGGACCTTCAAAATGGACGACTCATTTGAAGGGTCAGAGGGACCCGCTTCTCTGGTCCTACCTGTGTGCACGGGGCTGGGCTGGCCACTGCCGCGAGACGATTTGTGGCTTTTGCTTTTGCTCTTGAGTCGCCGCCGACCTCCGGCCATGGCCCCAGCTGGAGGGATGACCGCCGCAGGGGCCAGCTTCCCCAGGCGGGTGAAAAGCGCCTCGATCTCGTCCTTTTGACGAACCTGCAGCGCCTGGATCTCGGACATGTGCCTGAGAGCAGGAGGACGAGTGCAGAAGAAGTCAGTCGAGGTGTATCACCTTTGTGGTTCAGGCTTTTCAAATGTCCCAGACATCTGACTCTGAAAAACGGGAGCTGCACCTTTCTCTAAGACGACTCAGTTCTTTCTGTAGAGCCTCGTCCTCGGTCTCTGAGTCGTCGTTGTCGCTGCTGTAATGGGTGTGCGCGTTGTGGGGGTCGCTGGCGGAGGATGGCCCATTTTGCACGCCGGAGCCGTGCGATTGGCCGGAGCCTGCAGCTGGAGCCGCTGTCACTGGGAGACACATACCCACAAATGTGTCATACAGGTGGGCTAGGACACAAATCCCTTATTTCATTAGATGGCAGTGCATTGAACTACACAGTAGTTACACGGGAAACATAATACTCTTTACAATACATTTGCTAATGCAAGTATTTAACACCCAGCTTCCTCCCAAGCTGTGGCTGAGGATAGCATTTCAGTCAGAGGAATCTAAAGACCACAGAGCTGGAACTCATGTTCTTACAAGGAGATGGTGGCACATGGGCAATGCTACCACTTCAGATCTTTTCATTCATTCATTCTTCAGATCTACTTTAATATTTCTCGTGAAAATACATCTCGGTAAAGTGTAGAAAAGTAAAATCCTGCATTATAGTCCGAGACATGTAAGCATTCATTCTGGACCAGGGATGCCCAACGCATCCACCACCATCTACCGGTCCATCGCAAGAGCAATGCTGGTGGATGGTGGCGACGTGTCTCTCCACCACGCAACGTGATGACCAGTTAACTGCAAGCCACAGAAAGCACTCCAGTACAGGTAGTGGGTAGATGGCATTAAAAACATGCCAGTCAACCATCCCCACTGGGACCTTTGGCACTTGACTGACATCCAGTACTTCCAATCTCAAGTCTGGATCCAAACAGCGCTCAGTCATAGGAAGTGTGTGAGAGGCTTCCAGCAGCTGCGGTCCAGACTGTGCAACCCTGGCTGACTCCATTCACTGCGAGGTGTCACCATGGCAGCTCATGGCCAAACATGGATAGGATGGAATTGTGCCATACAGGTCCTTGCTGTTATGCAAGGTGAGCAATAGACATTTTAAATGTAACGGAGAAACATTTTAAATATATATATTTAGCAAACTTGGTAAATCTATCTATCTATCTATCTATCTATATGTTTAGCATTTCTATTGTTGGTGGGTCATTTTGACTTGGTCATTTTCAAAGTGGCTTGTAGGTCAAAACAGCGTGGGCACTCCCGTACGAGACCACCATGGCCATCTTCTGTGAGCAGTCTGGAACGGAGTATGAATCTAGAACACACCGGTGACTGAGAAGCGGCCCACTTTGGAGCCGGCCAGGGGCTCAGATGAGGCGTTGTTGCTCGTGGAAACTTGGAAGCGGCCGATAGTTGTGGGCTGACCGACAGCTCCGGCAGCCAGAGAGGAGCCGTCCTTCTCCGTGTCCGTTTGAGAAACGCCTTTGTAAAGACCAGAGGAGCGGTGGAGGGTATTTTCTGGACTTGAGGGGGATGAGGACGAGGAGGAGGACGAGGAGGATGAGGTAGAGGAAGGCGTGAGGGAGGAGGACGAGACGATGGCGGATACATCTGGATTTCTGCTCGAAGCGCCATCCGGAGCAACGGACACCTGAGCAGAGAAGGACTCCATGAGTTTTTGGAACTTCAGACTGATCTCAGGGGTAAAGTAAGGATGTCCGCCCACCTGGAAACGTCCAAGAGTGAAGCCAGATCCTGGCGACTGGACTCTGTTTGCAGCCTGAACCGTCTCCGGGCTCAGGGCTCGCCTTAACTGGGCATCCAGATTACCCAATGGTTGCTGAGATAGAAGGAGAGCAGAAAAATGAGAATGACATTTAAGGAGGAAGTTTGTCTCAAACATTTCTGGTTAAAAAGGCTGCAGCGGTACAAAGAGATCTAACCTGATTTGGTCCGGGGAATGGGGGCAGAATGTCTGAGGGCAGCGCAGGAGGCTGCTCAAAACCAGCGGGTAAAGTCTGAAAAAGGAGAAAGCAGGAAGAACATTATTACGGTCTGACAGCATGTGGAGCTACTCTTAGACCCTGGAGGTTCAGCGACCTGAGCCCTGGGTTTGGTCGGAGGGGTCTGGGCATGTCCCGCTGGGGTAATCCCCTGTCCGGGGGTGGTTGTGGTCCCGAGGACTCCCTGGACCCCTGATGTGAGGGGGAGGTTGGATGGAGGCACTGGAGCCATGCCAGGAGGAGGAGAGGACGTTCCAGCGGGAGGGGAGGAGGTCCCGGTGCTCTGGCCAGGATCTACGGATGTCGAGGATGAAGTGGCGCTCTGGTCTTTGAAAAGGGATCGTAGCTTCTTATCCAGGGCTTGGATGTCATCCCTGCCAGCGGATTTGGGCTGCAGCTCAGCCCCCTCCAGCTCCAGTGGCTGCGGTTGGCCCTGAGGTGCTATGGAGGTGGGAGGTCCAGTCTGAGCGGAAACAGGAAGCGTCTGACTCTGGGAGGCAGCGTGCTGTGGCGCATGGATGGATGAACTCGCCGCTTGAGTGGATGTAACAGCATTAAACGGCTGCTGCTCGGAAACGGGAGCAGAGATGGTATTACTGGATGTGACGCTAGTAACAGAGCACGAAGGGCTGGAACCGCCGCCCTGCTGAGGTCCGGTCCCCGCGAGGACTGAGGCCTGCACAGCTGCAGGGGACGCGGAGGAAGTAGAGGGGGGGAGGCCGGCATTTGGGGCTCTCTGTGAACCGGTGGCGTCTTGGGTCGTCTGGGTGGGCGGACAGGAATCGTGGGAGACGGACGCCGGGGTTTCAGTCTGAGAGGATAAAGGTGGAGGAGAAAGCCTCCCTGTTGAGGTAGGTGGTGAAGGGGTTGCAGTAGATGTGAGAGATACAGCAGGGAAATTAGTGCTCGTGGTTGAGGTTACAGCTTCTGGAGGCGCCAGGGCACTGCTCGGGCTGTGGCCCAGGTCACCGGAGAGGACGACGCTGGGATCCTGCTCGGACATGGGAGGATCACTGGTGCTACATTTCTCAACGCTTCTCTGTTTCATTTTGCTGAACGCCTGCTGTAGGACTCCAGACGGAGCAGACAGGGAAAGGCCCGACGTCATGACGGCTCCTAGAAATAAAATAGAAAAAAATGAATAAAAAAAGAGTAGAATGTGATAATTGACAGAAATGAACTGACGTACTGGAGGACAAAGAGAATATTTGCCATTCACCTAGACCATGTTCATCGCTGATTGATGTACTGGCAGAAGGCGGCCCAAAGAACTGTTCTCTCAGACGGGACTCTGGCACCGGGCTGACGATGAACCGCCGTCCTGCCGAATGCACCACCTGGGCCGTCGTGCTCGGGGAGATACCTGAGGGAAGGGAGACGGTCAGACAGACGCCAGGCAGGAACACCGGGCCGCTCACTGTTGCCGGAAGCTCGGCTGAAGTCTGACCTGGCAACAAGGGAACGGACAGCTCCGGCTGCTGCTGAAGATCACTCATCTGTGGAAGGACTAACTTTAGATGGCAGATCTTCAGACTTTCACAACGACCAGAGCTGACAAGCTGAATATCAGGCTAATACGGCACAAAGTCACCGAAACAGACCTGAGGGAAGGCTTCCTTCATGGCCTCCCCTTTCCCGTCTGCCATTTCGATGACTTCCCGGACCTGATCGATGAAAGACTCCCGCTCGCTTTCCAAGATGAACTCACTCATGACCTGAGAGCATAGAAGAGATCTTTATCTGTGACTAAACCTTCGACTGTATTGCCAGGTGAGTAGACATAAGGTGTAGCCATTCTCTGAGCTTATGCAAGGAATGACCGGAGAAAACAAATTACCATGATCTGTGCAATCTCTTCTGGGTTATCACCATCAAGGTCAAATCTGAAGGTCACCATTTTTCTGTTGTGTGTTTCCAGCTGACACTCTGCAACCCTGTCCCCGACGTTGGAGATCTGCAGAGAGGTTGATCAGGGTCAGGAGTGATCCATAGCTGCGGCATAGCTCTGATAGAAGTATGAAGTTGCGGGGTCGGATACTTACGCTGAGAACGTTCAGTTTGGCTTTTGTGGTCTTGTCATGACGGGAGCGGCTGCGAACAGACCGGCGCTGGTGGCGCTTCAGCGACCGTCCCTCATGGCGCCCTCCCGATGTGGAGGTGCCGTCGTTGCCGTCACTCAGGCCAGAGGCGGTGTCTGATAGGCAGCTGAAAGCAAAAACAAGCTTGTTACGCTCGTTTTGCGCCAATGAATATTCTCCGTTGTAACCAAGTGGATTGTCACCTTTCCACGGGTGGAGGCACCAGAGAAGCAGGTCCCGCTGGCTGCTCCACTGACGTGGACGAGCAGACACTCACAGGGGCCTGACAACACAAGAGGTTAGAAAGTAAAGCTCCATATAAACCTGCTTATGGTGCAACAAATTGTGGAAAGAAGCACAACTGATTTTACATGTTCCTATTGCCACATGTTCTCTGTTAGTCAACAGGTTACAGTAAATAAATGGATTTAAATGCACCACCCACCAGATGGTGCTATGTCACCTGGTCAAATAATACATTCTATCCAGTTTCTGTGAGAGCAGCTAGATTCAAGGTTTACATTGTCATTTATGTTGTAAGAATACAGTGATTCACACAGTGCAATGAAATTCTCTGTACACTCCCTTCATACCAACAGCACAAGACAATATGACAACACACCACAGTATGGGAGACTAACACTAATCAGCTTGGCTGCACAGCAGAATGTAAACATTGATGTGAAATTAGCTTTTTATTCTAATTTTGTTCCCAATTTTTTTTAGATCGGTTTTCTTGTCATATCACTTCAAAATTTTGGCTTTCAGGGTATCTACGACACACTATGCAGCACGAGTCAATCCCTGGTGTTTTTAAATAGTGTTGAGAGTGGAGCGAAGATCCTGTAGTGGCGGGGTCAACAGAAACCACTGTCTGTGAGGTTAAAGGAAGCCAAACACACAAAAAAAAATGTGTTCTTTGCCCTCTTTAATATGCTCATGTTTTTATTTGTTAAAAAAAAATTAAAATCTATGGTTAACGTGAATGCAAGTCCCTGAAAGAACTAAGCAGTCATACACAAACCACAGCTATCTACCCACAGGTGTTTTTGGCACTGTGTACCTGCAGCACAGAGAGACATGAGGCCTGATAGAGGAAGTATAGGTGCTCTGCGTTGAGTGGAGGAGACAGGATAGGAGTGCTCGGACCATTGGCCCAGGACTAACGAGTCATGCAGGAATAAGCAGCATGCAGATTGAGGAGAAGACAAAAAGGGACAGCCAGAGTGATGAGAACACCAAGTCTTAAGAAAAAAAATAGGCTTGAAAAATCTGAGACCACATGAGATTCACACCAGGGGACAATCTGACAGAGGAGTCACGCAGCCCGACACCTTTTTATATCAAGTTATTATGGGACAATGCTCAATTTTTAATCACGACCACCAGGGCAGGTGAGCATGCGTTACCTGTAGCAGCTGAGCTCCATTTTGTGGCTGTGGTAGAGAGGAGCTCTGAGGAGCAACACTTCCCTCTGGCTGCTGCTGAGGAGACGATGACTGCGAAGATGAGGGGATCATCACTTGCTGGGTCGGGATCTACACAGAGAGATAAATATGAAAAGGACTCCGATCAGATTGGAACGATGGAACAGTAACACATGTTTTCTGGTATTAAGGCCATCTTGAAAAACAGGTTTCTTTAGATTTTTGTTTTCTTCCACCAGAACCACATTCACCTACTGCTGCCACGCAGCCCAACAATTATTTGACAGAACAGCTGATCATGACCTGAACGCTCAGTCAATTGACAATCACACTGTATTACATGTCATTACTAGAATGTATAACCTTTTTCACTCATAGACTAAGCTACAACCAAATTAGAACATATCAGTAAGTGACCACAAGGACTTGAGTCCACCACAGAGACTAGCCCGTGGGTGTATTTGAGAATTGGCAGCAGGAGAATCGGACATTTTATCTACCTGAGGGGGAGGCGACGGTTGGTAGTAAACTCCGTACTACAAGAAACAAAACAAAACAGAATAAGAGTCAGAAAGTGGAAAATGAGGGAAAGGAAACTTGAGAAGATATGAACAGAATAGACAGGGAGAAAGCCCTGGGGTTTGGTACGGTCCACTCTGCCAGCTGACCCTAAGGGGTGATCTCAAGAGTAGATTCAATATTGACCCTCCTCATCAAGCCACACTCAAAAACACGTCGTTAAGTGGACCTGAACGGACGTTCTAATCAGATCAGACACACAATGATTCACAAGCTGTGTTTACACTAAAAAGGGAAGTTCAGACATGCGGCAGAATGTATACCTGGGGAGACGCTGCTGATGCAGACTGGCTGCTGGGCAAAACTTCAGGCTGGACACCCGGCATCTGTGGTTGGACCTTATGGAGAGAATGCAAGAGCAGGAGTTAAAAAATCAAACACAAGAAGTAGGAAATGGTCTGAGGATTAAAATTCTGTGATGATCATAGTCATAAAGCTTGGGAGGACACGGACACAACCGTGGTTGAATTCCTGAAAAAAATGTCAAAGTCTCAAGAAGTTCATGTTTGTCAAAGCTAAGACAACTCCTGCTGCTTTGACCTGGCGTGTTCAGCAACACAATGAGACACCGTTCTTTGGCGGAGAAAGCAACAGGAGCCTCTTTCACATAGCCGCTGGTACACCTTGATGGAATGACACACCGCAAAATAGGGAGGCCATGGAGCTGGAAAAACATCTGCCTCCTGGAAGCTCAATGAATATTCCTAATTTCAGCTCACAGACTGGCAACACATTACTGCGGTGCATTCCGCAGTTACAAGCAACGGCTATATGAATATATAAATATAGTTATGATGTTCTTTTGATCAAAGCGCTATCCAAACTAGAATAAGTAAGAGAATGAAATAGAAAATAGAAAATCTGTCGGTCATTCATTCATTGTTTAATCCTCCAATCATGTACTGATGGATGCAGTGGGGTTAGACATTTCCAATTAACCTGCCGCGTGTGAGGCAGAATCTGGGTAAAAGTGGCAAATAATGAGAGCAGATCTGCTGCTCGGTTGCAACACGAGCCCAGGCTTTACTTCTAATTCCAATGTCTAATTGTTATGGTTGATAAGGAGCAGAGGAGCGGTATTTCTAGATGGAGCCAAAGGTGCACATTGAGAGATCCAGCAATCTCCGCGTTTCTATTTTAGATACTGGAAATAGGAATGCAATACATGACTGACATAACCAACATAAATTAAAAAGCATGAACTTTTCTGGACCATATATTTAAAACATAATCTGAGTGGAATGGAAGCCATTACTCACCACAGCCAGCTGCTGCTGCTGGGTTTGGTCATTCTGTGTCTGAGGACCTGCCACCTGGGGCTGCAGCTGTTGACTTGGAGGTGCATTGTAGGACACTGCAGGCTGAGGGTCAGCTGCTGCCGAGGAATTGGATGGCCTGTCTCCTACAAGGGGGATTTTAGGAGAGGAACAGTGATGTGAAATCAGTGATAACGCAGAGAGCGCGTGGGACCTTGAGGGATACACACCTCCCCCTGTGCGCTGGAGCTGCTGATCCGTCTCAGGCGCCTCTGCCTCAGGCAGAAGACCCGCCAAACTCTGACCCTGCACTGGAGCTGGGAGCTGCCCGGTGGACTGGGCAGTATAA
>CAAKHD010002259.1:134096-162961 GCA_901007705.1 Fistularia tabacaria
TCTTTCCCTACACGACGCTCTTCCGATGTGCGCTGGAGATGCTGATCCGTCTCAGGCGCCTCTGCCTCAGGCAGAAGACCCGCCAAACTCTGACCCTGCACTGGAGCTGGGAGCTGCCCGGTGGACTGGGCAGTATAAACCACCCCTTGTGCCATGCCAGCTAGCTGGCTTGACTGCGGAGTGTTGTAGTTCGTGTTCTGGAGGCTCTGCTGAGATGTGGGTTGCGCAGAGATCGCCGCGCTGTGTTGGTTGGGCTGAGGGGGGACGTAAGCGGCGGGCAGCGGCACTGGCTGGGACTGGGGCAGCTCTCTGCTAGCCTGTGGGACTGCTTGTGCTGGCTGCAGCTGATTTTGCTGCTCTTCTTCAAGTCTTCTCTTCTCCTGATCTTCTCTGACCTTTAAACAACCAAAAGTATTACAACCCCTCAAAAAGGTGCGAAGGGACATGGGAAGGTCGTTTGCTACTTGTTAAAAGCAAATAGTAGGCGTGCGAAGCAGTGAATAGCACACACCTGCTGTCGCTGTGCTCTCTTACGGCTGATGAGAGACACCCTTTCCTTAATGGCCTTAGCAATAGTTTTGTGGTCGCCTTCACACACGTAACCAGACTCGACCTAAAAGCACAGCAACCACAGACAATTCAGCATCTGGGATGTGCTCTTGGGCAGTGGAGCTTACAAATGTTGTTCCCTATTCATTCTAAATTGTCTTCTCCAATCATGCATTGAAGATCAATCACGTTTAACTGTATTTTTCCAACTCAAGTTATTACTTCAACGTTAAATGTTCAATTCACCATTTCCTGAGCCACATCATCAGGGACATCTTTGCTGAGGTCAAAGGAGAACTCGATAGCTTCATTGTCTTTATACTTTCCCTTGAGCTTTTTAATATCCTCTAATCTCAGCCACAGCTTAATGGCTTCCTTCTCTCCATCATCTTCCTCTGCCAACTCCACGCGAACTCCTGTGTCCTCCTGAAAGAAGGCGTGGTTGAGTAGGTCCTTGATCGAGTACCTACACAAAGGGAGATGTACTGTGAGCTGACGGAGACACTGAATGTGCATTTGTGAAGAACGCGACCGAATCAAAAGTCTCTTCGATCAAACACCTCTCATCCTTGTTCTGGCGAATACATCCCTCGATGATCTCCTTCACTTCGGGAATGGCCACCTTGTCGAAGCTGCTCGGCTTCACCCCCTAGAGGAAACACAGAGCAACGAATGAACACGGCTCCTCTCAATGTAACCTTTGAGAGTGAAAGCGAGCCTGTAATTGGCCTTTTCTGTGACCGCTCTAAATGAGCCCTATCTCAATTTGGCGCTCGGGTTTTGGTTGTTGGGTTCTTCTAAAATGACCACCTATGAAATGGAGGCTCTTTGAATGTTAAAAATGCTGCATACATTCCTGCAGGATCGAATCATTGTGGACTGCAAGGTAGAAGAAAAAAAGGACAGAATTCAGTTCAGGCGAATTACTCTGATAAATTGCTAACAATTAAATATTGTGGAAACAGAGCATTTCAAGGACACCTAAACAGGGGTCGTGACAGCAAAGAAACTCTCCAGCTCTTCAGAGAGAGAACTACATGTTGTGCCATGCAGCAGGGACAACTCCTCACTGCTCAGGAGCTTGCTCAGCTCTAAGAGCTCAATATTAGCAATTAGCAAAATAAAAAAAGAGCCACACTTCAGTATTTGTGCTTTTAACTAGAGTCAATCATAAACTAAGACTACTGTTAAGTTTTCAAGGACGTAGATAACACTCCAAGAACAGGTTGAACCTCTTTATCTGTGGGACTCTGGTACCTGCATGGGTATGAATCATATCTGGGCTTGTGAATTTCAAAAGCATGCCTGTGAGAGCCGCATGAATAAGACTTAAAGTATGATTTTTTTTTCCCCCTCTGTTTGTGCCAGTCTGCCGAGCTTTTGGTCATCAAGAGAAACAGGACTGGGCTTGTTCAGTCCAATGATTTAACAGGAAATGGCGTCACTGATACGTGAGCACACTTATGTGTGCGAAGAGGTGAGAGGTAATAAGCAGAAAGGAAATGTACAGTTGAAAAGAAAAGATGAGAAATCAGCGGGCCTATGGCCATAGCAGTTCAACTATGTGCAGACACATTCTAGAATTGGATGCGAGCCTTCAGGGACAGTAGAAGGCAGGGCAGAGAGGGGACACAGGGGGTTGGAAATATAACGAATAGATAAAACAACTCACGCTCGTAACTCTGCGGTAGATCTGTGCAGCATTCTGGCACTCTGAGTACGGGTACTCTGAGGTGGCCATCTCCAGCATGCACATTCCAAAGGCATACACATCCACTGACTCGTCGTACTTCTCCTCATACATCTCAGGGGCCATGAACTCAGGGGTACCTTAAATCAAAACAACTATTCAGAACTCTGGAACTTCCTTACTGACTGAGTGGGCTTCTCACAACCCATTGCCCCTCTGCTCCTCGGACCCAAGAAGGGTCGAGGAAGAAGAGGACGAGAAGAGTGACCAGCCTGCAGACGCCTCCTTGTGTCGAACCTGTGAGATAAGAGTTGGAAAAGAGAGACAAAAGAAAGAGGAGGAAAAGCAAAAAAGAGAAAGAAAACAAAAAAGGAGGGAGAAGCTGAACTCAGTTAAGGCTGTAGAGATGAAGGCACGCGTTTGTCTGTGTAAGACCTTCACATTGGGATCTTAGAAAGCACTTAAGGGAGCCGATGTGCAGAGAACACTTTGAAGCCAAAAGCACGTGCATGTCACGTTTACACCGTTTCCAATGAGGCACTGATTTACCAGGCAGGACAAAATAGCCTGAAAATGTCTCCAGAAATATGCCAATGATCTACGTTGAGAGAAATGACCAGCTATGGAAGGAACTTTTGTCAAGACCTTACTTCAGAACCATCTCCGCATCGCTTTTTATCATCCACTTACCTTTGGAAGACCGACTTACCGTCTCTCCTTGACCTGCAAAGTCAAAGTGTTATGGCCAAGGCTGAGAGAAGCAAATCCCATAGCTAGTGACTGTTCTCAGCAGTGCGTCTCTTAACATCAGCTTTTATTCAAATAAATGATCTTTTGAAATTAACCCCAGGTCTTACACAGAAAAACTAATTTGTTGGTCTGAATGCAATTGTTTTGGAAGTGGATGTGTGTTACAGCACACTGTCAGGACTTACCAGGCCCACAATAGATCATACTTACTCATGGACCAGCAGTACCCTATTCATTCCAAACAGCAGAATGGGGCACAGCTGAAGCTAGAGCCTACATTTTAAGAACATACCCAAATGTCAAGGAAAAAAAAAAGTCTGATAAGAGTACGTATGGAGGGCGCCCTGGACACAATCATGGAGGAAAAAAAGAAATCTGCCATCCTGCAATATTTTTGACAGTAAAGAGACGAAACACTATAAAAAAAGAAAAAACAAAAACAAAAACAAAAAAAAAAACCTGTTGAGGCAAACCCATAGAAAGAGATGTTAAACATTATGGGTATAACTGGCAAACAGACCACATATTTCCAAACCACAGAACAAAGACCAGTCTAAGACACAAACAAGGCCATACCTTTAGCCATGGCCAGGTTAGCCTGAAAGAGGGCATGACAACTTTTATAATAATGATATTAATGTTTAACAGAAGGACAAACATTAGGCGCGACTTACATTCAGTAGGTGCCTGAAAAAAACAAAAACTTTTTTGTGGATAAACATGGAACAGAAATATTCTGTGCAATAACCAAACTTTAGAGAGTTGCTGCTTTGTGAGTCAAAAGAGAGAAATCCTTGTGGTGATCTGCCTAAGATTACCACAGAAATTGGCCTCCATTTGAGCTGTGGTTTGAGAGACAGCTGAATCGCTGTGGTCTGTTTTTGAACCACATGGTCAGAGAAACATGTAAGGCAGTGAAGTAAAAAAAAAAATAAAAACAAAAAAAACACCTTATTAAAGATATTCAGTTTAACACAGTGCATATCATCGTAACCTTATAAGGCAACTGCCCACAGTAGGACAGGCACGGTAGGTAGAAATGACCTTGGAATCTTACCTATGACACTCTTTGCAAAGGATGCACGCTTCAGGGTGGCCAGTCCCAAGTCCCCGATCTTTACAGATCCCGTCGGGCCCGTGATAAAAATGTTGTCACACTTGAGGTCCCTGTGGATGATGGGAGGCGTCCGAGTATGAAGGAAATGGAGTCCCTTGAGGATTTGTCGACACCAGCTCCGGAGCACTTTAATTTTCATGACCTTGAACCTCTTCAAGTATCTACGAAAAAAAGGGATCATCATGACACACGTGCTGGTGCTGAGTTTACAAATCAAAGTAGGACAGCTTTCTCAGATAAAACAGAGTTCATTACAACGTTTCCTAAAACTTTTTCCACTTCCCAGGACACCATGTAGAATCTGCAGCTCTAGAAATGGAACAGATCTATGTTCACTTACGTTTTGAGTGTTCCAGAAGTCATGAGTTCTGTCACCAGTACGATGCACTTCTTGCCTTTGGAGGGCCCTTCCCAGGAGTCGTAGAAACGGACGATGTTGGGATGCTGCAGTCCCTTTAGCATCCCTGCTTCCTCTTTAAAGCGCTGTCTCTCCGTCTTCGACAACTTTCGGTCCTGTGGGGGACGTCAAGGAGAAAGCACGAGTGTTGTTAGCTCCTAATCAGGATATCCACTCAATTCAATTGTCAGAAAGGATGTGCAAACTTTCAATCTACATATTAAAACTATGACTTTGGAGCAGACTGTTTATCTGAATGGGAAACCCATCTCTATCTATGTGATAACTTTGGGTAAGTATGATACTTGTTTTATCATACTGGGCTTTCAAAAGTCAAAATGAAATTTCTACATAAAGTAGATGTGCGGCACAGCTTTGTACTGGGCTGAGGGCATTGTGATGCTGCCCTGTTTTCTCTGGCAGACATTTGGGAACCACAAAGAAAAGTGTCAGGCTTTGTCCTAGATTTCAAGCAAACGAAAAAAAAAAAAAAAGCAGAGAGCCACAGCATGGCGGAGAAAATTGCAGGACGGTGGAAACGGCATTTCACAAAGGGAGAGCCAGCCTCCTTATTTTTCCATCAGAAACCTGCTTCAAACAACAATTCACAGGACTAACTGACCAAGCTGGTCTCTGCGTTACTGTAAAAAACATCCTGGCAGGTCTGGGAAGAAGAAAAATAATCAGGATTATTCTGCTTCAGACACATCCTGAATAACACCATCGCTTTATGATATTGCAAACATCATGCTCGCTTCGTGTTTTTCAATCAGTGTTTCCAAATAAGAGATTACGTTTGATATTGCACTGAACAAAGGCTCTCTTTTTGACATTCTAAGTCAAACACTTGTCAATGGAATGTGACCTCGTAAATGCCTTAGCCCAGTTACTTGTCATTTTAAAAGCAACATTTATGATTGAGAAAAATATTGTAAGATGAGATAATACTTTATTGATCCCCATAGGGGAAATTAGTTTTTCACAGCAGCACAACAATAACAATAAATATGAAAATAAATAAAGGAGACAGTTAAAAACACAAAGACAACAACAAGGATAAAAATAGATAGCAGAATGTAAAACAAAAAGTTAGTCCTTCAACGTGGTTCTTCTCATTCCTTCTGATGACAGAAAACGACTGCGCTTGAAGCAAAAGGATGACAACACTCCAGCAACCGCTGGATTTAGCAAAAAGAGTGGCGGCTATATTTAAGTGGGCCCATTGTATTGAAACCCTGACAAATTAGCAAGAATGTCTCTTGGATAAAAAGGGTCTCTATTGTACAAAAAATGTGGAATGTTCAACTGCCCAGCCAAAATCTTGCGAGGAATTCTGCTTTGACCTACATTTTCAGCATGCATTAACTATAGCGCTGCTACGAGAACCAGTTAAACAGGCTCAGCACATCTCCAGTGCCTAAGACCTCCCTTGAAGCCCCCCAGAGACCTGGCCACAGGCCAGGCTGTCCAGGAAATTCAAGCCATTTGTGGGAGGAGATTGAGCTTTGACCTGTGTGTGTGTGTGTGTGTGTGTGTGTGTGCGCACGCGCATGTGCGCACGCACACACACACACACACATGTATGTGCAAGTTAGAAAAGTTTCCACTGACTGATACCAGTTGTTGCAACCTCTGTTATGGGTATTTTGAAGGACTTGGGCAGCGCTTTCTTGGAGCACCTAAAGAGAACTTAGAAGTGAACAGGGAGACCGGGGAAACATTGACAGTGGGAAGACATTGGGCCACGGCCCCATGTCAAGACACACGGGGGTGAGGTAGAGAAGGCAAGTAATGCGGAGACTCCTCTGTGTACTTGGACTGACTGACCTACTTTTCAGGGAATTTATCAAGCAGAGCAGTGGTTCCCCTTTCAGCACACCATGTGAAAACAGTCATGCAAAAACTCCATGGCAGCAGAAACAGCCTGGAAGCTCCTCCCCGACCCATAAATGCTGAAGTGTGTCATTAATAACAGCATTTCCACTGACAACACAGTTTGATTACCTTCATAAAAACAACCAGAGAAAACTTCTGAGAGGAAAACCTCACCCACTTCGCTAACTTACACTTGTGTGGAGAAAGCAGCGATGCAGAGCATTCATTTCACTGCCTCACAAAAAATAGCTGTCTCTATAATTAAAACACATCTTTAAATCAGTAACAACTTTGATCAGATCCGCACTCAGCAAGTGAAAGAGGTTATTTTTAATTTTGGTGTCATTTCATGACTCTTAAAACTGTGGACCCTGAATCTGAATCAGTTGAGAATAACTACTCTTGAATCTCACACACACACACACACACACACACACACACACACACACGTGAATGTGTGCAAATTAACATTTCATTGTTGATTTAGCAAAACATAGAAATGGGTAGTTTACCGCTGGACTCAAACAAAAACCATTTAATGAGCTGCCAGTTTAAGATTTAGTCTTTCCATCCCAGTTCGAACTTGATTTTTTAGTTTCCTGCTAGTTACAACCATAACTACCCCTCATATACTACCTTCTATGTCCTACCATATGACCAGCTCCATTCGTGTCCACGTTGGATTCCATCTTGTGTGATTAAATACCATTTACAAAACAGAGTGGAAAAAGTGCTTCTAGCCAAAGGCCACCATTAATAACCCAACAACCCTAAAAATAGACGGTGAAAAAGGCCCCAATGGTTCCAAAGGCTGGCTGTGTCAGGTCCATTCTCTGAGGTGGACAGAAGCAATTCCCCAAAAACGGCACAAGAGGCAGTTCACTCTAAATTTTACAGTAGCGGTTGCATTTGTTTGCCGCTGGTATCGAGGCAATGGCGCATCAGACCACTGCAACCGTCCTTCAAAACATTTAACAGATGCCAATATAGCAATGTGTTTGGTTATTACAGTTCTCAGAACACACCATGGTGCTCTATGGTTTGGCCATGGCCAATGTTTTCTAACCATTTTATTTTGTAAATGTGTTAAGAAAGACACTACACATTAAAATGAATCTGTGCCATTGTTATGAGGAGATCATTTTGAAATAAGAGCGGAATACAACTGATCTGAAGTCATGCTAATAAAATCAGCACAACTCATTACAAACCTTTTTCTCTCAGGCTTTTGCCTCGTATCATACCTGGAAACCTTCAGCTTTGTAAACTACTAAAGTAATCAATTAAGAAAGGATTTTCACAATTCCTGGATAAGTTTGTTTCAAAAACAACACTTGACAATCTACACTTCACATTTGAATGGCACTTCCAAGCATTCTGGAAATGGCTGGCCAATCACAACAGACCGTGTTTAAGGAAGGAAGTGGAGGCGCTAAGCTGGGTTGTTCTGGCTGAGTAAGAAAGAAGTGGCAGAATGCAGAATGTAGAAAAAAGGAACTCTGTGGCCATGGACACATTACATATTCAAAGTACACCACAAACCTGAATGTCTGAAAGGGAGCCGTCAGACAGCCCTTTTAAAAGGGAACAGTATCATGACTGGACTCTGGATTAATTGGCTGGACCACTATGTTGACCTGCCAACGCTTTGAACCTTGTAAACCACAATATGCTGACCCAACGTTGTTACTCAGCAATTAAGTTTTATCCCTCATCTTACCACTTCAGTACATACCAGCTTTAGGACTAATGTGGCCAAGAAACATTTCCTGGAGTTGTTTAGTCTGTAGCATGTAAACCTTCAATAGAACCAGAGTCTTAAATGCTGGGGCCTTTTTATTGGTTTGGCGTGGCAACACATTTTGACAGATAAAGAAGTATGGCTGGTCTCATAGCATGCTTTGCATTTTTGCACAATGTACACTGACATCAAAACATCACATGTAATTAAATGAATACAACGGAGAACTTAGACAGTGAGAGCACAGTGGAAAAAAGTTCAACCTCATCAGGAAGAAGATAAAAAAGCCAGAATACTTGTAAAGGGGAGGAAGACAAGCAAGGCGCCCCAGACAACCATGCGGGACAAGAGCCTTGGCATGCAGACAGAACACTGACTGTCCTGAAATATGATCAGCTGAGGACGGACGAATGCAAGCAAAGGTATTCATTGAATTCTCGGTAGAGTCTATTTGATAGGGACTTTTTCCAAACCATTCCTTTAGAAGTACAGCTGTACTTTGAGGAAGGAAGTGATTTGGATGAACTAATTTGAATCAATGTAACTGAATAAGAAATAAAGGCATGCCCCAATAAGTTTAGATATAGCACATATAGGTCTGGAGTACTGACTTTCTATATTGTGGTATATTGAAAAGCCCAAAAAGCAACAGCTGACAAACATGCAAGACGGCTTTGAATTTCTTCATTTACTATGCAGGTTATTTGGTAGCAGTGGGTGAAATTCTGTCGACAAAATAAGTGTGTGACTTGATAGAGCTCTGATAGACAGTCCTCGAGGCAGAGAGAAATGTGAATCTACTGATTTCAATGGGAGGTTAGTCAAGACTTGGGGGGTTACAACCGCATCCTGAGAACAGCATGGAAATTCTCCCCTGCAGTGACCAGTCTGCCAGCACTTCTTTTCCCTGGGCCAATTGGGTCTTTGCATGCACGAGTCTCTGGGCTGTGAAGACTCCGTTTCCACAGACTGCTTCTTGCTCTGGTCTGTTTGGGAGTGTAACAGGACGTGTTTGTCACAAAGCAGTATTTATTACACGTGCACTGAGGATGCAGAGTGTGTGTAAGCATGAGTACCAACTATAAATCTATCATCAGCTCAACTGATTGGCATGACAGCCCAACACATAATGCCAAGTTAAAATGACATGGGAGAGCAAGAATTTGAATTTTTCTCTTTCATCACATTTTACTGCCCAATGTTGATGGGGGAGGGAGAGAGGTGGCAGAACTATTATTACGATTAGTTAGACACCCATGGAGGGAGAGAGAGAATACCACATTGAATATGAATAATTTAGCTGGTGAAATAAATCGAATAAATGGAATCTAATTAATTCTAGTTTTATAGTGTTGACCTTGATGTATTGGTTTTTCCACATGCAGGTCTAAACAACCATACCATGGAGAAAATTAGCTGTCAAAAGAAGTGCCATCAAGACGTAATCCAATGCTGGTATAAAGCTTTAATGAGGAGGAAGGATCCAAATAAGTGTGATATCTTCAGAGGTTAAACTGGTATTGGGAATAAAACTCCCCTGGGGGAGTGTTTCGGTGGAGCTGCCATAAATCTGGATGAGAAATACTTCAGTACGTTAATTTACTTGCCAAGTCAGGCTGAGTGAACTATTGGCAGCATCTGAATTTTAATACCTACAAGCCCCAGTGTCAACATGAACCCCATCGAGCCACGTGTTTTTACTACATTCAAAGTATATCTGATCAAACGTCGCCACTTTGTTCTTGCTATGCATTTATCACAATATGCGTCAAAAAATATGGAAATAAAGCATTACGATCGGGGTCGTCATGTGATTCAGTGTTCTAACAAGATACAGCAAAGAAATTTGGGATGTTGGCTACAGTATCTTTGGGAAATCAAAAAATTTGAAATTTAGAACCATTTGTCACATCTATAAGAAAGGAACAGGCGATAGGGATGAAACAGTTAGTCTAAAATCTACAGATCTCAACAAGTCATACTGTTCTGGTATTTAGTGTCACTATCAACAGATGCTACCAGCTAGCCATATGAGCAGCTGTCGTAACTTAAGATTCCTAGATGTCTTCTGTGAATGTTTGCCCAGACAAGGGCTGAAGAGATGGAGGAGGTGAGGCAGTGAATGAAAGATGTTATGATTGATGACAGATGAGAGAAAAGGAGGAGCGGCCCTGTAAGTTTTTCCTCTGGTTCAGCTTCCTTTCTGTGCTGACCTACTTATTGTCTAAACGTGCCTGCAACATGAGATCCGACACAAATCGTCAAGTTCATGCATGGGTGAAACTGGGTGGAAGCTTTAACATCCTTAGGACCGTTGTGGACACATAGCTTTTAGACTAAGACAGGGCTATCTGATTTGAATGGGATACAACAACTTTATCAAGGTCGGAGGACAACCGTCACTAAAAACTATTAAGTGTTGACAGATTCTCCAGTTTTGGACCAATAAAACACTATTGTTTATTAGCAAATCTCAAATTTTGGGATCAATAAAGTAGTGTCTTATCACATGCAAATGTTGGCCCTCTATTCCTATTGTTATTATATGTGTGATAACTAGTAGCCTCACAGGACAACTAATACTGCTCTGACCCCCCCCCCCCCACACACACACACACACCTTAAGGGAGCTAACGTTTCATTGGTACACACATATGTTCAGCTATCAACAAATGACAATGAGAAGCTTACTTTATAGATTCATTAACATCAAATGGAAAAGTCACTGCTCTTTTCTGAATTAGAAATGCATATAGGAGCCCCCAAAACACTTTTAATCATGCATACTTTATTAATCCCTTGTGGGGAAATTTGTTCTCTGCATTGAACCCATCATGGATGAACCATGAGCAGTTGGCTGCTGTCTGGCAGCACCAGGGGAGCATTTAGGGGTTCAGTGTCTTGCTCAACAACACTTTGACACACTAGGAGGAGCCAGGAATCAAACCAGGAATTTTCGGTTCCAAGGTCGACAGCTTTACCTCTTGCGCCATGCCGCCCCTATTTTGTACTCTTGTGTTATTTTGTATATTTATCTTGTTTCCAAACCTTAACTTCGGCTTCCAAGTGTGTGTGCGCACCTATAGACCGAAAACAACTGATGTCCACAAAAGAGCTTGTGACAAATTTCAGCAATTGTGTCCTGAGGATGAGGATGTTTACAGAAAGCAATCATTTAGGTGATCATGAGACAGCTTTAACTACCACGTGAGAGGGGATTTCAGCCTCCTGGAAGTCAACAGTTTGTGGCATGACGCGAGTTAAGAAACAATAAGAGCTGAGTGGAATAGTTAGAAGATACAAAGACAGAGTGAAGCAGGTCTATGAATCAAAGCTTTGACATGTCTAGAAACCACTCCTTTGCTGGATGTGTCTTCCAAAACGAAAGCAGAGTGTTGAATAAGAGGTACTTAAATCTTCGACTGAATCCCTTGAACTAACCAGGCCAAGAAGTCTGTTTGCTGTTTTCAGCTGTTTTCCAGCTCCTTTGTGAAAATGGGTCATCTAGAATCTTTCAAGGACTACAGTAATCTATCTAGGTCTGATATACCAAAAATGAGCCGAAGGTGTGATGATTTACTCAAGTGAACTAGAAACCAATAACCATTTCCATAAATTGTGAAATAAATTGCCAAGTTCAGTGAAATAATAGCAATTTAGATCAGGTAATTCCTCAAATCACCCGTATCTGTAGAATTACACTACTTGTCATGCCACTGAGAAGTCAAAATGGATTCTTTGAGAGCAACTACTGAAAAGAAGGCATTAAATTGCCAAATTAACAGAAAAAGATATTGCATTGAATAGGAAGGGGGGCAAAATCTAGAAAAATGGCAGGAAGTTGGGGGTGGAGGACTGACTGAGCAGAAGCAGGCCTTGGCAGGCCAGCCGCCTGCTATTCACACAGCAGATTCCTCCGTTAGGAATGTGACCCATTTTACCCAAGCATTCAGAGTAGAATGCACTGAGCATGCGTGTGATGTGCTCGGTCTAGGGGGGATGTGCACGTGTTGGTAATCTGCGCAGTATTCTGACGAGTGCACGCGCAGTCACGGCTGTGCTGCCGTGTAAAGCTGATGCCTCTCATGACAGGGTGAGCATGACAGTAAAAGCAAACAGTCATGTGGTGAATGAGGTCAAACTTCGCTGCAGGCCTCCGGACGCTTTCACTTGGGAGGACAGCAAAGTTGCTTTGTCATTTCAAAGGCAAACGTAAAAGAATTATGACCAATTTGTTTCAAACTCAATTAAATCAAAGGAGGAGCCCCTCAGAGATTTAGCGGTTATATACTTCCAATCATTGAATCAAGGGTATTATGACTCATATACCTTTATGGTTAGACTAAAACATATTTATTGTATAAAGTTCTGAGTCAAATAAGCCCTCTTATCCTTTGAAACTGTACATTAAGGTTTAAAATGTCTTCAACATGTTTGAAATACATTTTATTGGAACCTAAAAGTCCAAAGTGTTTCATGACATTTTTCCTTGATTTGAGAATTCATATCTAATATTGTGATTTCGTCACCACTCAGGACAGGACATGAGTCATGAGTGCATAAGATCTCTTCACAATAGACGGAATGCATGGAGTCAATCCAAGATCATTTCCTGTGATTAAAGTGTGAGGCATTCCTTTAGTCACAAAAAGCTATGGGCACTGCTTACACAAGCCAAGAGTAAAAGACAACATTGGACATTACAATTTCTGAAGCTAGGTACATCCCTGTTACATGGCAGTGACTGAGCTGCCAACTGGCACTAAAATAAAAGTCCTGCTTAGTTGGGTGCAAAAGGTGACATCCAACTATGAAGAGAAAAAACTGGCCATATATCTCAGAGATGTTGAGGGTGTTACTTAGGGAACAGTGTGAAAGGAAGTTACTTCTGACTTTACAGATGGAAAGATACATGAAAGGGGAATTTGCTTTGGTAGAATTGAACCCACTACAGGTGGTAGAAAGTTCCAGCAAGCAGAGCAGGGGTTGCTTCATACGTCACTCAAGGGTTGCAAATAACTGAAACAAGCTTCCATTTCGTCAATGAATGTGATTAATGAGGAGACAGTTGAGCCATTTCCTGCCAACACCTGGAGGTAACTGCTATTGCATTTCAAGTACCCTAACTGTAATTATTTGTTTCAATACTTGAAACTACAATACAAAAGTCTCCAAGGCTTTACCATTCACTGAGTCAGGAGGACATCAGAACACCCAAAATGTGGCCCAAATTGATCGATAAATCTTTGTTTCAAATTCTTGAAAGGAACACAACTAATGTAGCTTAGCATCCCCCAGCCCCAGCCATGAAAAAAAATCTTAGCTATGTAAAGTTGCCAGGGTTGCTACCATTGGGAGATCTCTCCCAAAATCATGCATGTGTTTGTGTCCATGTATTTTTTTCCTTTTGATATGTACTGGTGTGGAAATAGACTGATGGTCAGTAACACTGAGGATCATGCACATCACTGAACAGCAAACCCAACTGGCAGCACATTACAACCACACATACACAACTGTAGGCTTCTACCTGACGGAATAAGGTTTGTAGACTTCGAAAAGGAACCAAGTCGGCTGCATGTGACTGAGCTCTCATGCCAGATTGATCATTCCCATAAAGCTGAACCTTATCAACACAATCAGAACCAATGCAATCAGAATTAAAGGGGAAATTGGCAGCAAATGTAACATTACAGCACCATTGCGGATGGCAAAATTGAAAGAAGAGCTTTGGTACTGGTGAAGATAGTCATAGAAGGGAGGAGCTCCAGGTGTCAGTACCCCGAAGGGAAAACGTTCTTTTGCATATCCATGTTGTAAAGATAAAAAGGCGGCTTGAAGTCAGCAATCACCTTCAAAGGTGTTCAAAGAACGCATCATAAAGGCCACCAGCCAACACTCACATGATAATGTAACCCTGAGACTGAGTGACTCCTTAGGTGTCTTTCTAATGCTAATATACCAAGCAGGGGGTAATATCAGAGAAAAACAACTCTGACCTATTAAACAGAAGTTGAGAAATTGAAAAAAATGTAGTTATTCTTTGACATACCTGCAATTCACACCACGCCACCTCCACTGTGGTTTCCGTGTCCAAGCCTTTGTAGACCGTCTTGAAAGAGCCTCGTCCAATTTCGATATCAAACTTGAGAAAACGTCCATCCAGGGATGTCCCCACCGCTTTTGTCTCTGCCTCTTCAATATCCTCCTGCACTTTCTTCTCAGCCTCTCTTAGCTCTGCTTCGGCCCGTGCCTTGGCGGAATCCTTGTCTTCTTCCTCCTCTTCATCTTCATGTCCCTTCACCTCAGAGGTGCTTTCTACTTCCCCTTGACTAGGCAAACTTGTTCCCAAGACTTGCACGGAGTGATTTGCTACAACGACCTCTCCATCATGGCTGACAGAAGACTCCTGCTCTAAAGACACCACATCCACCTTGGCTATTTCTATATCTTTTCTTTCTTCTCCCCTTCTTTCACGTTCCACAGACACCTCTTTCTGAACTAGACCAGGTTCAGCCCGTTGCAAATGAGCAGCAGCAGTGACCTGATGCCGTTGGGTCACTGATTCACGTAGCTGAAGCCGCTGTGGAGCAGGAATAGGGATCTTGCTGGGTAAAGGGAGGGCCAATGCCGTAGCGTTGGAGTCACTGATGACGCTGCGGCGCAAAAAACGGTGTTCGGGGTTACAACGGTCACGCTCCATGGTGTGATGCCGCCGTCTCACCTCTGGTGGACGGGACTCGCTCACCATTGAGTCTGAACCAGAACTGGGACCATTTCCGCTTTTCTGGGGGGGAGCCAGGAACTTCACCATTTTGTCGTCAGGCTTTTCCGACATCCCACCACCAACAGAAAAAGTAAGGGGCACAATAACTGAGAAATTAAAATATGGATACTTCCATATCTGCCAGGCGAGCTGTGCTTCTAGAAAGAAAAAAGATGGATCGTCTTGGGATCGCTGTCTCTACGATTCCTATCTTTTTATTGCTCAAAGTCCGTTTTCATAAACGAGTTCATAGACTGGATGTGTAGGATGGGAGGTGCTCTTTTGTAAATGGAAAAATATTTCACATCACAACAGAACGCAGAGGGTTGATGTTGATATAAAGGTCTCTTTAGGTCCATGCCATCCATCCTGTCAGATACAGGGTGCAACTTCTATCAAGCATAGGGGATCACCGGTGAGGAACAAATGTGCACACTGGCCACAGCAGGTGTTGGAACCTCCTACAGTCAACCACTCAAGGAGGAAGCGACAATCCAACAACGCCTGTGTCCAATTTCACTGCAAAGAGAGATACAAGAGTAAAACTTAGAATATCACAAAGCATAAAGACAACTTATTCTAAAGTTCAATTGACAAGACTACGCCGCCTCGTGATTAGCGGAGCAGTGACAGCAACATTTATATATGACATGTCCATGCGGGTTCTCGGTCATCCCGGTCACGCTTAATCGCTGTCAAATCTTCTTGTGGCAACTATCGTGGGAAAAAGACTACAGAAAAAAATTAGTCCAGTTGCCACGACAGAATTTGATAACAATGCAAACATGACATTGTCCTGTGATTTTCCAGTGTTTTGCGCTTCATGTTTTTTAATGTTAGGTTTCTGTCTGTGAAAGGAGAGTGATCACAGTAAGTGCAGTGGCCCTGTGTGACATCGAGCCCCTTTGTGTCATCGACGCACACATTTCTAGATCTTCCTTTGACATCACAGTTTCCGTGATGTCTCTGATCACTAAACAGACATGGAATTTATAACAGCTAATGACTGCCAGAGTTGAGTTTTATGTCGCTGCTTAAGCTGTAACAGCCCCTTATTATTTTAAAAATATGACAACAATCATCAGTCTGGTGACCAGCCATCCTTACACACTGTCATTACCACTAATTCTTATATAAACATTTTCTCATGACATCCTCAGCACTTCTAAAAACAAAAGTGCAGTGAATATCTTCGTGATGTAATTGGTTTGAATTATGGTCACTGCTTGATTCTAAGAACTAACGTTGACTTTATTTTAGTTCAGTTTTGGACAGAGGAAGACTGTTACACACAATTCTAAGCCAGTATAATTCACTAGACCTAAATGGGTTCTACTTCTTTTCCTAAAAAAAGGATTTTGTGTGCAGGAGCACATAAATCAGCTTGCAGAGCACATTAACGTCAAGGTATCTAGACTGTGTCCCACCACACATGTTTCTTAGAACTGATAAATGTGGACATTTTAGTTTGAAATACAATACAGGCTGAAGTGACCCTTAGACTGACAGGCTACACTCGTAAACCCTAATATTGACAATAAACTGCTAAAGACTTGCTGTCAAGCAAAGCATCCCCCTACATACAATTAAAAGCTACGGGAACAATTTAAAACGACCTCACTGCAGGACTCGCCTCTGAAACCGTGATTGTAAAAGGTACACAAAGCATATGGTATTGCAAAATATGAAGGGTACATGCAACACAACAACTGCCGATGAGGTATATTCACATAGCGGTCATTTAAATGATTGCACTCGTTGTGTTAAATATGCGTGATCGCAATGACAATGCTTAGTTAATCGCCACCTACACCCTGCCATGTTTGTAGCCATTAACGTTAGCTGCGTAGGCAACACCAGTGACAACGAAACCCAAGGATGTTAGTGGCAATAACAATCATTTGTTTTACAGGGAATCGCATTCATTAATTTGATATTTACAACAACATTAAGACGCATTTAACCTACCTATTTCTCCGCCCTAGTAGTGACACCACACCACTAGAAGTGGCAACATCGAACATCAAAGCAAGGAGGAGCAACGGCTCTTTGTTAGCTTGCAAAGTAGCACAGTTAGCATGGAGCTAGTTAGCTCATAGCGCACTGACCAGTGAAACGTTAACCAACCATGAATAATTACCACGTCACGTGTTTGAAAAGCTGTCACGCCCTCTGCTAGCATTTTGCATACGCTGGCGTTTAAATAAATTCAGTTTAGCAGGCTTGTAATAAAACCGAATGAGTCTGCAGCCCGGGCAACCCTCGCAATCATGGTACAGCCACTGATGTATCAGCCCGGGTCCCGTCGCCGGTTCCCACTCCACGCGCCGCTGTCAGCGATGCACCCCAATGCCGGCGGTTTATCGCTGCCGGGCGGCGAGCTGACCCCGCTTGCTAACGTTAGCTAGGCGGGTATAACAGATGGCTGGAACGGCTAGACCGCCCCCCCCCTCCACGGTCCCATTCAAAAAATTCATGTCAAGAATTCAAACTATTAATAACGTCGGCGTTTAACTCGAGTACATTACGGGCCAATTAAAATCGCATTTTAACGACATCTTTCCATGACACGATGCCGTCAGGTTGACATGGCCGTTTGGACGACTAGCCGTTGTTCCTTAGCTATGTCGATGTAGCCTGCTAACATAAAACATTTTTTTTTTGTAATACAGCAAAGCTTAATCCAGTTAGCGAGAAGCTACGCCGTGTGACACACTGCGCCTTACCTCAACGGCGTTCGGAGTCCGCACAACCGCCGCCTGTCACCCCGCGTTGAGACGCTCGCAGCGGAGATCTGTATCGGAATCCACATGAAACGGACACACGGCCATTGTTCAGGTGTCAGGGAGGCAAGTCAATCAATCAGCGCGTGTCAGCTCGAGCTCCGCGAGCGGCGCCGCTGCCTCAACACCGACCGAGGGACTGATCCTCTGCGCATGCGCCGACGAAGGATGACCTCATAACTAGAACAGCGCACTCACTTTCTTTCTTTTCTTTTTTTTTTTTCCAGCCGCCTTCGTGTCAGGTTTTCAAGACATTTGCTGCTGCAGGTGTCCATGAAAGACCCGTCCAAAATGTCGGCCAACCTGTCATAGGTGGCGCAGGTAGGTATACAGGTTTGGTAAAGGCGCACACACACCATAGGAACCCGAACCCTTCTTCCCCACCACTGGGCTGCCTTTCCATAAATATTTCATTCGTTGAGGAATGAGCTGAATTACTCAACACTCAGGTCATGTGTTTGTAAGAATTTTCCCCCTCAGGCTACAAGACGTGCACAAGACAGCAGATTTTTTGGAGTACTTTATTCTCTTTCTTAATTTCAGACTGAGATGGTTGGGTCATGTACAGAGGAGGGATAGTGAATGTATTGATAGACGGATGCTGTAATAGGAGCTGCCAGGCGGGAGGTCTAGATGAAGACCAAAGAGAAGACTTATGGACATAGTGAGAGAGGACAAAGTGAGTTGGTGTGAGAGGATACAGAGGGTAGGGTTAGATGGAGAAGGTAGATTCGCTGTTGTGAGTCCTGAAGGAGAAGAAGGCTCTTAATTTCTTGTTCAATTTTTATTTGACTCATTTTCCCCCTTTAACCCCCACGACCTCTGCATAGGGGGGTTATGGCTGCATCTATCGAACAGTCCGCTCCTTTCCACGGGCCAATACTGCCCCCTGTGGGCGGGTGTCTAACTGACACACACGCATACACACACACACACACACACACCCATTCAACGTTCACCGCCTGCCGCGGTGCGTTCACTGCCCACAACCAACAGTGTTTACGTGGCTGTCGCTTCCGAGAAAAAACACACGGTTCGGGGTATTCCTCAGTGTTTCTCCGTCATATATCAGCCCAAAAACAAGAAAATACAATAAATATAAGCGCAGATGCTCTCCACCCCCCCCACACTCGTTACCCCCTTTTTTCTTTTTTTTTTTTTCCTTCCCCCACCATCGTGAGCGCGCATCTGAGATTGGCGCGTGGCGAAGAGGGCCGCCGTGAGCGCGCACCGGAGGCCTGACGTCACCGCGGCGCCCTGGCTCTCCCGAGCTGCCGCCGCCGCTGCCGCTTCTGCCGCCTGGAAGATGGCAAACTGAGATAGGCGTCCGCCGAGCCGTCGACCCAAAGCGGCCCTCGTCGGTGCCAGGTGTGCCTAAGCGCAGGATCCAGAGCCGGGACCGGAAGAGACCCCGCCGCACCGCGGCTCAGGTACTGTGGATCTCACCGTGCGCTATTGTGTTAGCGTGGGGAAAATGGGTTTGCGTGGATGGCTTGAAGTATAAAACCTATGTGAAGTTAGTTTCGACTATTTACATCATAATAGCAGGTGTTTGAATTCAGTCCGGGGGGGGGGGCGAGCCCCCGAACCCGAACCCGAACCTGAACCCGGCTCCGGAGGAGGGGGCGGCCGGGGCTGGACATGGGTGTCTCCACAGCAGGCTGGGGTGTCGGCGTGGATGTGGAAAAGCCTCCGATCCGGGGGCAATGGCTCAACCAGCCGGGCTGCCCATGCATCAACCCCACCTCCCCTCCTCGGCACCTTTTCTCGGCCCTTTAAAACAGCAGCTTCGTTTTTCCACGGAGTTTGCCTTTTTTCCTCTCCAACGTCCATTATGGACAATCCCCCTTTCCCTCCCCTGCTAGGCAAATCAATAGCGTCGGAGCCCCCAGTCACAAAATACCTCGAATAAGACCTTGGGTGATTCGCATTGGAAAATCCATTCGTTAAATATGAAAGGAATGAAACACCTGACAGCGCCAATGATTGTCATTTAGAGTTAAGTTCATGGGAAAAGGCAGAAATGCACCGTTAGCCGTGTTCCCGTTAGCCGCTAGCAAGGCCCGCAGCTCAGCTCGGCTGGACTGGTCTTTATTTTAAATCAATTTGATGAAACACCTAATTGGAGATGCAAATTTGGACCAAACACACCGAAACCACGTCCAAACCCCCCTCGCGTACTTAGAATAGACTCAGAGAAAGGGCCTTACACTCTTCGATAACGTTGTGACGTGCAGCTAACCTTTGCTAAGAAGGAGGAGAGCAGTGGTCAGCTGTCACATCCAGGTTTCTCCCAGATTCACCTCAACGAGGTCGACCACCTGGAGGTCTACCAACTCCAGGACTTTACAGGGGAATTGTGCTCCTGCAGGGGTTCATACAGCAGTGACTTCACTGCTCTAAATGCATTCATTTGATAACCAAATTACAGTGAGCCTCTGGTAAAAGTAACCATTTTATTGACCGTGTGTTGACTCATGTTGATCAGTGTTGACTGATAAATCAGAGATGCGCCTGAGGGATGCATAAGAAATGTTCATTCTGATCTGTCCTTGTGTTCTAACAATTGAGAACTATGTGGGATGATCCATTCTGTGCGGCACGTAAAATGTGATGGCTCCCTGTCCTTTGCAGAGTTGCACCATTCTTTACTAACCTGGACGTACCAGCTGCTGCCCAAAAGACCAACGGCTGAATGTGAAAGTGGAGAGTTGAAACTCCCCTCTGTCTCACACTGAGAAAACCACTGATTCACAGAATCAGTGAAAAATTAAAGCGCCAATCTAAAACACTCCACACAGACACTCGAAGTCCTCCTCCAGTTTCCCTGTCATCTCCATTCTTCTACTGAGTGGAAGATGTATGGTAGCGCCCGCTCTGTTGGCAGAGGGGATACCAACCATAGCGGAGGTAGAGATGGATCTGGTACTGGTGTTCAGGGTTCCGGACGTTCCCCTCGCCTTCCCCGCTCTCCTCGGATGGGACACCGTCGCACCAACAGCACCGGGGGCAGTGGCGGCGGTCCTGGGGGAGCGGGAGGCAAGACGCTTTCCATGGAGAACATCCAGTCCCTCAACGCCGCTTATGCCACCTCGGGACCAATGTACCTGAGTGACAATGAGGTGGCCATGGCGGGCGACCACCTCGCCAAGAGCGGTGGGCCGGTGACCACCATGGGCAGGCAGAGGGTGACGTATGGGTCCAGGGGCAGTAGCGGCGGAGTTGTGGCTGGCAGCACTCCAAACATTTCCACCTCAGTGCCTGCCAACGCTGTGCTGCCAGCCGGCATGATGTCAGGTGATGCTCTGGCTTTTGGAGAGCACCACATGGCCTCCACCGTACCACATTCTCTAAGACAGGCCCGGGACAACACCATACTGGACCTCCAGGCCCAGCTCAAAGAGGTAGGTCGCTCCGACGTGCCGTGCTCGTAGGCGCTATCTGGCGAGAGTGTGGGATTTATTTCAGAGGCCTGGTGTCCATGCAAGGGTTTGCCCAATCACAGGTTTACGTGCTCCTCGTGTGATTTCTCAGGTGCTCCGAGAAAACGAGCTGCTGCGGCGGGAAGTAGAAGTAAAGGAGAGCAAACTGAGTTCCTCCATGAATTCCATCAAGACGTTCTGGAGCCCAGAGTTGAAAAAAGAACGGGCTCTTCGTAAAGACGAGGTGTCTAAGATCGCCGTGTGGAAGGAACAGTACCGCGTGATTCAGGATGAAGCTCAGGTGAGTGTCTCCACCTCCACGGTTACAAAGGGGCCTCTGATCATCGCACTTTAGATATTTTGATCCTCGGGTGATTTTCTCGCTTCCTTTTCAAGTAGAATGGTGGTGACAAAAGGAGCGGAGCGTTGGTTGAAGATATTCGACTTGAAAAATACATTTTTCTGGCCTTTGAAGTGTCTGTCCACATAGGTTGAGGTCACTTTTTGAACATGGATTTAATCCTATTATATCCCGCTATATGCCCATGCAAAATGGATGAAAGAGGCTGTAAATCCAACGACTGCCTCAGCCTCTGTGCGCGATGTAGAACTAGCTGGAGGTGGTGAATATGGGTAAAGTGCAGTTTTAGAAGAGAAATTGAAAGTATTGGGAGAAAATTCACCGGTATGTCGAATCACACTTAGATAGTATTTATGTCTTGAGCTGTTTCAAGATGATTCTGTGGCAGATTGAGATGTCATCAGAAGCCAGATGTACATTTTCACAGTCCGTAGTAAAATGGCAGGACTCCCTATTCACTCCATATATTCCCGTCCTGATGGCTGTCTGGATAGGGAAGAAAAATCCCCCCCCCCGTCCATAAGCTCTGAACATGTTTCGGCAGTTGGCAGCCGACTGCTACCAGGACTGCCGCGCTTCACTGAACTTCTGTTGCATCGAAAACGGTTTGCCAAGTATTCAAATGATTTTTATTTCTGTCAGAAGGGGAAACACATCTGCCTGGAAACCCGGCTCTGTGTGGGTGCATGTGGTCACGCTCCGTGCACACGGCCTGAACAGGTGTGTGTTGGTATAAACCGGATGGATGCAGCTCTTTTTAGAGGCGACAATGTGTGGCCGAAGCTGCTTCTTGGATGTTTCATTTACGGAAAGTGATTTTCCTCCTGTGTTTTCCCATGATTCCTAATGGATGGGCAGAGCCATGTAATTTTCTGTTTTCAGTCTTGCTGAGACAGAATCCCAGCGTGGACTAATTCCAATAATGCCCGACGAGTGCACGGCTAATCAGCGGGTGCTGTAATTTAAAGATGTCTGCTTTCATATGTCAGCCTCCCCCTCCCACACTGGCACGCATGCAAGGGAAAGGCATTTATCTAATTATGGCCGCTGTTGAACTGCAGCCCTCATTGAGTGCAGGTTCAACTGATTGCAGATCGTAGGTTTGCACTTCTAGGGTTTTTTTCTAAATGCACATACATTCATTCATTTATGTGATTGTCACTCACACCTGTCTTTGCTTTGCATGTGTTTAATATACGGTGTGTGTGTTTACAAAGACATTCATCTGAATCCTCCTCTGACAAATGACTGTTAACTGGTCTGTAATAATGTAAATTCATCTCCCTTTCCCATTAAAAGGTCAGCTTCTCATATATTAATCATCGTGGTTTCCTTCGGCTCCCTGCCTTAAGGTTGATCTATAACATTTGTCTGGACTTGGGCAGTCATGTGAGTGAGCAAACATCCTGTTTATCACCAAGACCAGATTAGCAACATTTAGCACATTGGCCAGCGTTATTGATGGTAGCATGATGCAGCTGCTCCTTCTGGGGCTCCTGGAGACCAGAGCGTCTCCAAACAGCCCAATTGATTTATTCTAAATCCTATGTTGACCAAGTCATGAATTCCACACGATAACACCAACACCATGGTGACACAGAATGCCAGCCGGTTATTTGTGTTATCGTTGGAGTTTGACTGTGCTCGGTCCCGGCGGAGGTGACATTTTAGAGAAAAAAAGGAAGGTTGTTCTGCAGAGACCTTTGGTCCACTGCTCCGGATGACGTGTGGTAGAGATCGGATCTGTGTGCACAGCACCCAGTTGTGACATGCTTTTCTTTTTTTTTTTTTTGAGTGAGAATATCGGCTTATGGCGGGGTGTAAGTGGGTGGGTGTGTGTGTGCAGTGAGTCAGCCCGAGTCACGGGGTGGAGAGGAGGTGAAAGGGAGGAGAGGGAGTGCAAGTGAGGTGGAGGGAGGAGGAGAGGATGACAAAGACAAAGGAGAAGGAAGACGGGGGAGAAACGAAGGCAGACACAGGCTTCTCTCATTGTTCTTTCGTCTGAAAACACACAGAGTTCAGAAGTGAGTGTAACAAAGCCCCGTCTCTCAGCCGCCGTCCAGCGGGCTGCTGCCATTAAATGCCCCAAACAATGCAACCCTACACCGGACTGACTCTCCCACCCTCCTATTCCTCCAAGCAGACAGTGTGACTCTGTGCAGAAATCCTGCTGGGTTCCGCACACTTCAGTGTGTGGACTGATGGAGGTGCAGCTGTCAGAGGGAGGGAGATGTGCAACCTACTGTAACACGCTGTTGTGCGGGGAGGGATCACGAACGGATGTGTCTCCGGTTCTGTGACAGGCCAAATAATTCACGGAGCTCCTCACCTCACCCCAAACCATGTCCCCTCCAGCAAAAAGACAGGACGTCCATTTGAAAATCAAGTTCACGAATGCGTGTGTTTCATTGGCCGTAGCATCTTCAGATGACGGTCCAGGCCCTCCAGGACGAGCTGAGGATCCAGAGGGACCTGAACCAGCTGCTCCAGCAAGATCCCGCCAGCCAAGGTCGTGACCTGACCCTCACATCCGAGCCCACGGAGGAGAACTACAGGCGGCTCCACGTGGAGCACGAGAGGCAGGCCAAGGAACTCTTCCTGCTGAGGAAAACCCTGGAGGAGATGGAGCTGAGGATTGACACCCAAAAGCAAACCCTCGGAGCCAGAGACGAGTCCATCAAGAAACTCCTGGAGATGCTCCAGAGCAAAGGTGAGTTCACGCACTGGAACGTCTGTGAGAAATGGAGATAAAGAAGAGGGTGAGGCAGGGTAGGACGGGGTGTATTTCAAATCAACAAGATAGTTGGATGAGGAAACTCAGATCGAGAAGATCAGAGTCAGTTTAGCTGGTGACAGCAGGAAGAATTAGCTTGTTATCTGGAGAAACATCTGTCTTCCATGTCCCATGTGCAGCTTGGAGGCTGAACATGAAGGTATATTTTCCAAGTGAGCAGATAATCTTGCCCAGTCTGTGAAAGAAGTTGTGAGAACGCGAACGGCAGGCTAATAAGCCGCTCAGACCTTTGGCCCTTGGACCCAATTCCTCTGGGTATCCGGACCGCTCTACCGGCATGTTTCTGTTCCAGGGCCGTCTGCCAAGGCGTCCGAGGAGGACCAGGAGCGCACCAGAAGGCTGGCCGACGCCGAAATGCACCGGCATCACCTGGAGAGCTTACTGGACCAGAGGGACCGGGAGATCACCGCGCTGAGAGAGGTGACTCCCCCTCCGGCCCGAGGGCCAGGACGTCACATTTACATGATCCCATCGGCTTCGTCCGTCTCTGACCGCCGGCGTCAACATTTGTACTTTACACGTGTTCTTGGTCCTGGACCACCAGGAGCTGCATCGTCGATTCGAAGGAACCCCCGAATCAACCAAAACCAAGGCTTTACAGACCGTCATCGATATGAAGGTGAGGATGAATGGGTTTTTACAGCTGTGTGAGGTCCCACCCAGCGATGCGTGCTAACTCCTCCACATCCATCCCAGGATGCAAAGATCAACTCCATGGACCGCAGCCTGAGGGACATGGAGGAGGAGCTGCTCATGCTGAAATCCAATGGACTGCTGAGCTGTGAGGAGCGTCAGGAGGAGATGAAGCAGATGGAGGTCTATCGCAGCCACACCAAGTTCATGAAGAATAAGGTGGGAGAAAGGAGATGACTCTGTCGTACCATGAAGATTATACACCGCGCAGTCTTATTTCTTGTCTCCCTTCCTCTTGGCTTCTAATTTTTTTCAGATGGAGCAGGTGAAGCAGGACCTTTCCAGGAAGGACACGGAGCTCCTTGGTTTGCAGACCAAGCTGGAGACCCTCACCAACCAGTTCTCAGACAGCAAACAGCACATCGAGGTCCTGAAGGAGTCCCTCACCGCCAAGGAGCAGAGAGCCGCCATCCTGCAGACCGAGGTGAGGAGGACTCGGTCATGCACCTCCGTCCTGTGGATCGAACAGAGCTTCTGGAGTGAAGTGTTGGGCCGATGATGGACTCGGGATGGTCCAACACCCGGGATGATCAGATGTTTCTGTCCCACAGGTGGATGCCTTACGGCTGCGCTTGGAAGAGAAGGAGGCAACTCTGAATAAGAAGAGCAAACAGATACAAGAGGTGTCCGAGGAGAAGGGGACGCTCAACGGGGAGATCCACGACCTCAAAGACATGTTGGAGGTCAAGGAGCGCAAAGTCAACGTGTTACAGAAGAAGGTGCTTTGGATTTAAAGCTTCTTTGGACCGAACGAAGAAAAACATGTTCATCCTCTCCCGGTCTGGGCGGGCCATCCTCACCGCTGCTTCTGTCTGCAGATCGAGAACCTGCAGGAGCAGCTGAGGGACAAGGAGAAGCAGATGAGCAGCTTGAAGGAGAGAGTGAAGTCTTTGCAGGCGGACACATCCAACACGGACACGGCTCTCACCACGCTGGAAGAGTCCTTGGCAGAGAAGGCAAGTTCCTCTCAGACGCAAACACGATGCACCTGCAGGGTGAGGCTCGTATTTACTCTGCTTGACCTCCTCCCCCACCACCACAACCCCCCCGCTGGCAGGAGCGCATCATCGAGCGACTAAAGGAGCAGCGAGACCGAGACGACCGAGAGAAGACGGAGGAGTTAGAGAGCACCAAGAAGGAGCTGAAGGAGCTGAAGGAGAGGCTGAGCCTGCTGCAGGGAGACCTGTCCGACCGGGAGGTGAGACACCGAGGCGCCTCACCGGGAGGCGGGAGTTTGTCAGCAGTTTGGTCCAAACCATCTCCGTGTGTGTTTGTGCGCGCAGACGTCTCTGCTGGACCTGAAGGAACACGCCTCCTCCCTGGCCTCCTCGGGCCTGAAGAAGGACTCCAAACTCAAGAGTTTGGAAATCGCTCTGGAGCAGAAGAAGGAGGAATGCGTGAAGCTGGAGAACCAGCTGAAGAGAGTAAGAGCTGAGGGAGTCGATGCAGTGCATTTGTCCGTCCTCTACCGTGAGTATGAAACACCGCCTCATCGCATGTTCATGTCCTCCAGGCTCAGAACGCAGCTCTGGAGGCCCAGGCCAACACCGAGCTGGCCGAGCGCATCAAGCGGCTGGAACAGGAGGTGGCCCGGCACAAAGAGGACTCCGGGAAGGCCCAGGCCGAGGTGGACCGCCTGCTGGAGATCCTGCGGGAGATGGAGAATGAGAAGAATGACAAAGACAAGAAGATCAGCGAGCTGGAGAGGTGTGTGCGCGGACCGTGTGCACGTGGGCTGCTCGCCTTTTGAGTGTCTCACCACTCGTTGGTGTGACATCATTTCGTATTTAGGAAAGCAGGGAGCGCTGAGTCGGTGCCGTGTTTCCCTCTCCCAGTGTGGGGACTTATCTTCACCCCCTCCACTCACATCCACACAGACGCTGGTCCATCACAGCTTCTCCAGCACACACACTTTTCACATCCCGCACTCAAGGTCAGGTGGAAGTTAAGGGTGGACGTCATTGAAGATAGAAGGTGCATCTGAGCTTCTCGGCTTTCGGCGTGTCCTCCTGCCCAGGCATTAGACCCCGCCCTGAACTGCAGCTGATGTGTTTCTGCTCCTCCTGCTTCTCATTTCTTAATATTTACACATTTTTCCTGTCTGAGCCTCTTTTTTCTCTCTCTCTTACTGCTTTCTTGTCTTTTCATGGGAAACCCCTCACCTCTCCAGCCTGGCCTCCAGGTGAGTACCTGCTTTCCTCCCTCTCCCTCTCCAGTTTTGGCCAGCTCTTCAGGACCCTCATGCCCATCGTGACATTGTTGTCTGTCTCCCCTCCGACCTGCCACGGGCTCCTGTTTGCCGACAAATCTCAATCTGTAGTCCCTATCCAATGAAACGTGACAGCAAATCACCCAGCGCGGTCCGTAATCTCACCCGAGCAAAGTTGGCGAGTTAAAAAAAAAAAAAAAAAAAAAAGTCCTCTCCATGAGGATTGTATTTACTTAATCTTGTGCATCTCCAGATCCACCTCCACCATTCTAACAAGGGTTGAACTCTGTATCGGCATCAGTCTTTACACTTGTACAGGTGTTACATTTCTGGAGGAACAGTCACATTTACCAGGACCGAGTGTGATGCTATTTGGACGAAATGAGTCCAGATTACATGATAACGGTGAACATATCACGTCAGCACAGCTTTGTGTGCAGACGTGACGAGATAAATTTCCTGTTCTTTAAAATCAGCGGCTGCTTTGTCTGTCGTCAAGTGCTGGAATACAAAAAAAAAAAAGTACAAAAAAGCTATTTTTGGTGCCATGGACACGTTTGCATAGGAGGTAGATTCGACGCCTGAGGGGAAAAGCCGAGAGTAAAAGAACACGTTTGTGTTGTGGAATTGTGCGCTGCACGCCTTGATAGACCTTGACATTAGAGTTGGAACCCATAGTAAGGAGATGCGTGAAAATCAAGTTATCTGAGAATATTTTTCTTCACTGTTTTCATGAGCTCTCTTTTCTACTGTTAAAATGGAGGATGTCTGCCAGGACCCGGGATTCATCATCTCGCCACCGTGCCTGTAACGCCCCCGTATGCCTGTGTGTCTCTGCAGGCAGATGAAGGACCAGTCCAAGAAGGTGGCGTCTCTGAAGCACAAGGAGCAGGTGGAGAAAAGCAAGAACGCGCGCCTGATGGAGGAGGCCAGAAAGAGGGAGGACAACATGTCCGAGAGCTCCCAGCAGGTCAAGGTGAGGTTCTCCGGGACTCGCTGCTTCTAGGGCTGGAAGAAGTACCCCCGTGTCTGATTCCAACTCCTGCTTTGAAGGACTCTCTGCGTCAGAAGACGGAGCGCATCGAGGAGCTGGAGGAGGCCCTGAGAGAAAGCGTCCAAATCACCGCTGAGCGAGAAATGGTGCTCGCGCAGGAGGAGGCTGCCCGGACGCTCCAGGAGAAGCAGGTACGCACACGTCCGTCACCCACCGCACGATCAGCCTTGATTAACGGAAGACGCTCCCCGGCCCGTCACCCCCCACTCCATGTCCGACCCACACCCCACACGTCCCAGGGTAACACCGCTCCGAGGCGTCTCCCCCAGTACACGCTGTCGTATGATTACACCTCAGATGATTGACGGATCTGTCTAACCGAGGAACCCCTCCGGGATGGTCGTCTCATTCCACCGTCGGTGCACTTTGATGCACTTTGACATTTTAAAATCTGAATTCAGCGAGCGCGCACTCGGGTCTGAAGCCTTTGTGGTCATTATAGTTATTTCCAGCTGTCACACACTCACCCCTTACCTTTGGTTTGAATAAAGTCACCTCCGCAAACTGAGATTCTCCCCTCCTCCTGACCTTTTGCTGCCATAGTGTTACCCCCCCCCCCCATCCTCTTCTCCTCCCTCCTCTCCTCTACCCCCCCCCTCGCAGTTCTTTTAATTCTGCTGTGCGTTCCCTCTTGTTCCCCCTCTGCTAAACCCCGCCCCCCGGA
>CAAKHD010002259.1:168792-179922 GCA_901007705.1 Fistularia tabacaria
AGGTTTGGGGTTTAGTAGAAAAAAAAAAAAAAAAAAAAAGAATCCGGTTACAGCAGTGCAGTTTTCTTGTCTAATTTTGTCTGCAAGACAAAACGTGTGTGTGCGTGCGTGTGTGTGAGTGAGAGTGAGAGTACTGCCATAACTTGCGGAAAGTCATGTTCTATAGATATATAAGAATAAAATATATATGAAAATGTTTACTGTATGGATATACATTGAATGTTTGCACAGAACCCTGAGGAGCGGTTTGTGTCGTCAGCACCAACCTACCAGTGTCCAAAACCCCCGTGTATAAGTAGTGTGTGAACTTCAAACCGTGACCGTGTGATGGGAATACCCTTGTTTTTGCATTCCTTCCTGTTTTTTTTTTTTTTGTTTGTTTTTTTTAAGAATCTCTCTTTCATCATATGCTGACGTTGGTGTGTTACCCCGCGACTCTGGTGTTGTGCTCTTCTCTGACCTTCTGGCGTACATGCTTCTGTTTGTGGGTCGCAGGTCCGGTGGGAGTCAGCCGTATCTCTCCTGTCCAGATGTTTCACTAAAAACGACGTAAAGCGGCATCGGTACATCTTTAAAAAAAAAAAAAATTTTTTTAAAAAAAACAAGGAAGTCATCCCACAGGCTTTGTGGGACGTAGTTGGAGTTCGGCGCTCGTTTCTATTTCCAACTCTTCTCTGTCCACCGGTTCATTGTTGCCTCGATGGTTGTTTTCTCAGCAGCCTCCATGTCCGTCAGTGTTTTCAGAAAAGGAGGTGGCGGGGTTCAAAGCCCCCCCAGCCTCCGCGTCCCTGCGCTTGCCTTAACGTCTCGTCATCTCTTCTCTCGACCCGTCAGGGAACTCGGAGCTGATTCAGGGGCTTCTGTCCACTTCGTGGTGTTTGTTTGTTTTTGTTTATCCTTCCTTTCTTTGGCATTTGTGAAAGAAATGTACTGCCTTCGGTCCTTTTATGTTACAAAGTAAACTATGTTTAAAAAAAACAAAATGGAAACCAGATGTTTGTGAGTTATTTGGATTTTGTATGTATGTAAATAAATAAATTATAGGCCTTGTTTCCTTGTTGGTGTTTTTTATATACATTAACGGAGAGCAAAAGTCATCAGTTACTTTCCTTCTATCGTGTTAAAATGACCTTTCACAAATTATCTAGTGAAATTACCAGGGTAGAACGATCAATATTCAGAAAATGTTTAACAGGAATGTAGAGAGGGAATATCTGCTGTTACTGACCCCTGAGTCTTCTTCGCCCGGACAGACCGCAGTGTTGGCAGCCCCTTCAATTTTCTCTTTCTCAGGCAAGCGAAGCCACATGAAAACTCCCGACCGCCGTGTTCATACTCAGATAGTGTTGCTGACTTCCTGCGTCAGCGTGCAGGTTTGCAGGCTGTGGAGAAGGGCACATACGGCGTGCAGAACTCGAAATAAATCACCTGCCACTCCAGAGCGCATACTGACACGCACGGGTCCGAACTCCAGACTGAGCCGGGCCGGTATTTGGCCCGAGGTCCGCCAAGGAGGACACAAAGCTGCCAGCATGCAGCTTTCAGCGTCTGCCAGCTTTCTGCCTGTTTACCAGTTGGATTCAATTTAACAGTCAGCTCAGGAAACGCACGCCGCCGCGCCGTATTTCAGCTGTGCTGGACAGCAGCGCCGTATAAATCAGATCAAAACCCGAGATGTCTCTGCATGTACGTAACCTAAACAAGGCTCGCCAGATGAATGGCACGTGGCGCGCTAGAAACACATTTCCTAATTAAATAGGGTCCCAGTGTGAAAGATACTTGGTCAAATAAAGCAAAGTGAAATACCGGCCATCTTTATTCATAAATATCACTACGTATGAATATAAAACAATCTTAAATTACTGATTTTTTTTTTTTTTTTAAACAAATACTCTTGACATTGTAGTTGGAAGCTCCTCAGGAGAAAAACCAACAGTGAACAGTTTCAGGTATTGCATATAGCATGAACAGCTGTTAGTTACCAGGCCTTAGTGGAGGGGAGACGACAGAATCAAACTGAAACATCTGGTAAATATGCATTTCCTCAGGAATACGACCGCCAACTATACATATTTAGACAAACATACAGGAGTGATCCACCCACTTCAATTTGAAGTACAATTTGACCAACAGTCATTCATGTACAAAAAGTATCGGCTACATTGTTAGAAAACACAACGGGGACATCGTATCAAAACGGCAATCCGAACTACTGCAGCCTTTCTGTGAAGAGTTAAAATGCCTAGCTAGTCTTCTGCAATGACAACCGAAAGAAGCAAACCCTCCATTAGTATGTGAGTTACAAAAATATGCAAGGTTATCTAGTATTCGGCGATAGGCACTCCTGTGTTTAACGGGTGAGGTAGCTATAGAGTAAATTCTGTACACAGGCTGAGATTAATGGGACGACGGAGAGGACAGGACCCCGAGGGATGGAGTATTGCAGCGGAGAATCACAATATTCCACCAGTGCCGGGCGTGGATCCCCGCCCCCTGGTTTTAGTCACAGTATAGAAGGTAAAATTAAGAATGGTTACGGGCGAGCTCTATACACAAGCGGACGCCGGGCCGGGGGGGCTTTTCTCTTTCACCTCACCCTTTCGCTCTCGGTCATCTGCCACAGTCCCAGGTTCAACACTTTAAGGCACGGGAGCTGCGTTATCCTCTCCAAGCCCCTCTTGGTGATCTTGGTGCAACCGTACAGATCGATGCCCGTCAGCTGAGTCAGGTGGTCGGCGATGAGCTCCAGCCCTTTGTCCGTGATCCGTACGCACTGTCCGATGTTGAGCGTCTTCAGCTCGTGCATCTGCCGCACCATCCTGTTGATGCCGTCGTCGCTGATGTGGCAGGAGCACAGGGAGAGGGACTTGAGCTGGTACAAGCCCTGGGCGATGTACGCCAGGCTCTGGTCCCCGATCTTATCGCAGAAGGACACGTCGAGGCCGGAGAGGCAGAGGGAGCCCATGGCCAGGTGCATGATCCCCGTGTCGCTGATGTTGTCGCAGGACCGCAGGTTGAGGCTGCACAGGTGTGTCATGTTGGACAGGTGGATCATCCCCGCGTCGGATATGCCCCCGCAGAAGCTGAGGTTGAGCACCTTGAGCGTGTTCAGGCCCTTCGAGACATGCTTGAGGGACAGGTCGGTCAGCTTCTGGCAGTCCTGTAGGGTCAGCTTCTCCAGGGACAGGCAGCCCTCCGCGGCGCTGCGGGTCATGCCCGACAGATGCCCGATTCCAACGTCGGACACATGCCTGCAACTGCGCAGGTTGAGGCTCTTGAGTCTGTGCAAGCCCCACGCCACGAGCAGCAGGCCCGTGTTGGTGATGTTGCTGCAACCCCCAAGCTCCAGCACCTCCAGGTTCTTCAGATACTGGGCAATCCTGCCCAGGCTGGAGTCGCTGATCTGCTTACAGAGGCTGAGGTTCAGGACCCGCAGGGACGGGATGTCCTGCACGAACGCGTGTCCCAGCCCGTTGTCCGTGAGGTTGAAGCAGCCGCACAGGTTGAGGCTTTCGATGTGCGGCATCCCCTGGATCACGTAGCTCAGGCTTCGCCGCAGACTCAGGATCTGGACCTTCTTGATGCCCCGGGTCTGCAGGCTGGGGAACAGGGACGGGTTGGCCCGGCGCAGATGGAGCCGGGCTTCGACCCCCCTCCACACGGACTTGTGGTAGGACGCGTCCCTCCAGGCCGCGCACACTTGAGCGACTCTCCCTTTGTCTTTCACGTCAAGATAGCTGAAAATAATGGCCAGGATCTCGGGGAAAAGGCACGATATGTGTGTCTCCATTTCAAACATGGTTCCGAACCGAGGGTTCTCGGCGACGGGGGCGATCCGGGGGGTCCGGCCGGACGGACGGACGGACGGACGCGCCGGGACAACTCACTGCTCGGCTCGACGACGGCAGCTAATACGAGCTAGCATACACAGGCTAACTTAGCGCGGAGCTAACACGAACTGTAAGCCATCAAAAGTCCGCCCATGTCGAGGGGCCGGATATTGTCTGGAACTGGCATGAAAGAGCAGAGCGGGGGGAACCGGACGCCGTCGCCGGACTCTTCGGGGAGGGAAGGAGGACCACAGCCGTCCGGAGTATTCACCCACCAAGCTAGGCTAAAGCTGTGGAGCGCAAATGTCGGCGGAGGACTCCCGGGTCCGAGTGGGCGCCTCTTCGTCCGAACTGTTCGCCGGTCAGTCCGTCTAAACGGGAAGCATTTCTGCTAACCTTCCGCCCCAATTACGTGGACCCGTTTCAACGAAGCCGCTCCCCGGCGTGACGGTCGCAGGCAGGTTGTTGTACCGGAGACATTTCCATCCGCGGGGGAACGCTAGCATCCCGGAGCCAGCTCGCAGGAGGCGGCTCTGCTAGCACAGCCCGGCTAGCCGGTAGCTAGCGACTCCTAGCGGATGCTGCTCGGATCTCATTCCAACCACCTTAACTCCAGGGCAGAGACGGGCTTCTTAAAGCCATCAAAAATACGTTCATTACTTCTTCATACAAACAGGGAGGCGTTTGAAATACTCATTTATTTTCAGAGAAGATCGGGCCTGGACATCTAAGCAGCGAGGTCTGCTGGAGGGCTTTGACTGGTGTCACTCTGGAGACTGTGTTTTCCTGTCATCCATCCATCCATTCATGGAGATCCGTCAGAGGGTTACAGACACACAACCAAACATCCACCCTCTCCTCCATCTGTCTGGACAATGTAGGAACCCCACGAAGACACAGGGAGAACATGGAGACTTCAGAAGGGAACCGGGGATCTTCCCTCTTTGAGGTGGAAGTGCGAGCCACTGTGCTCAAAGAAGAGTTGTGTGGAAGCTTCTCAACTATCACCCACATCCCTCCACTGTGGGTGGGTGAAGATAGTCTCTGCTGCGTGTCCACCAAGGACATGGAGAGGATTTACATCTCCAGAGGCTGCCTGCTTCCCTCTTAGCACCCAGTGACAGTGTATCTGTTGGAGGTACCCCTGAGCTACCTTGGACCTGGTTTCTGGTTTCCCTGGGAGGACACACCATAGGTTCTCCATTGATCCTAGTTTGGTCTGGATCACAGGGGCAGGAGGTTACTCCGAGCACAGTATTGAAGTTATCATCTGCATTGAAGATAAACACCAACTCGGTTGGTTATTTTCAACAGGATCATATCAGTGTTTAGAATCCCACTGAGCCAGAAGGTCCTGGTTGGATTCCCACAGGAGGCCATCCTGTGTGGGGTCTCCATGTTCTCCTGGGTCTCAGGGTTATCTGGGTTCGTCCAGACACATCATGCAGGAGGTCCACTGGAATCCCCTCAGCTCAGGATAGATGGAATATGTGAATGAATCATTATCTCATATCTCTTGTCCTTTGCACAGCACTTAGATGGAAAGTTCGGGAAATATGACACTGTTTAATCAGTTTATGATTCATTTCAAAGCTCCCAGCTCTCAGGTTTCCCATAGCAGATTCTGTGAAGCTCCTGAGGTCATTGACTCCCCTCTGGGACTCCCCTTTGACCTCTGGGATCCTGCAGACCCTCCCAGGCCATCTGGCAAAGCTCACCTGGGTGTCGGAGCCAGGGGTCCACCACTTCTCTTGTCAGGTTTCAGGACGTGGCCCCCAACCCTCCTTCTACAGCTGAGACACACACTCCATTCCCAGACAACGAGGTAAAAGGTGAAATGTAAAATGTAGCGAAGGTTAAATGTAGCGGTGCGTGTGTGTAGGGTAAAGCCTACAAGTTCAGAATTTCAGTGTCAAAATATGGTAATAATCAATACAATCAAAAGTCTGTTAAATATCAGTATTTTTATTGAGAGTTTTTTTTTTCTCCAGGCGGCGCAGTGCTTAGCCTCACAGCACGAAGATCCCTGGTTGGATTCCCACAGGTGACCTCTCTGTGTGCAGTCTCCATGTTCTGGTGTCTGCGTGGTTTCCTCCCACAGTCCAAACACATGCAGCGGGTTCACTGGAAAGGTTGCCCAGGTATGAATGAGAGAGTGAATAGTCGTCCGTCCTTTTATGTGTCGCTGCCATGGACTGTGGACCAGTCCAGGGTGAAACCACCTCTGGCCTGGTGGCAGCTGGGAGAGGCTCCAACGTCCCCTGGCCCCGAGGAGGAGAAGCGGTGGATGGATGTTTTTTTTCTCCTTGTTTTGTAATTTTTTTAGCTCCACAACCTGCCAAGTTTGGCCGTGATTTATAAACAATCAGTGGAAAATGCAGAAAAACAAGTGATTGACAGGTTAATAGATGTACTTTTAATTATAAACCGAAAACTGTTTTCTTTTTCATCAAACTGTCTCTCTGTCTTACTTTTATTCATCTTCAGGTATCTTCTTGATTGGATTTAGTCGTGTGTGAGTGTGTGGGAGTGGTGGACTGCTTTGCTTATTTAATGGGAAAAATTTCAATCTTAATCGAATAAAGGTTTAATAAATGAATAACGAAATAATAGATATATTATATTCTTTAAATATATATTTAAATACACACATGATATGTAGAGAGTATGTCTACTGTACGTATATTGTCTACAGCAGGGGTGTGTATTAAAGTAAGTACAGTGTGTGTGTATATATATATATATATATATGCATACAATATGTGCAGTGTGTGTTCATATAAATATGTTTCTTGTTTTCTATGTTTTTTTTATGTCTGAATAAAAGAATATCGAAAGCAAACGCATTGTCCCTATTTTGAGCAGGAGTCTGCTAGTGCCACTAGGGGGCAGTAGTGATCCAACAAGTCTGAACCAGAAAAAAGGATTTTCTCCTGATCTCACAACATCCGGTTAGGCAACCCCGACTTCAAAGGACACACACACACACACACACACACACACACACACACACACACACACGGCCAAGGCGGGTAAATAAACACATTCAGAGAGCGTGCAGCTCAAGGAAAACCTGCATAAAGTAGCTGAAGGACAGAGTTGGACGTGCAGGGGATAGAGAGAAGATTGTTTTGGGAGGAGAATGGAGAAGGCAGAGGAGGTGAGGACCGGCGATCCCCCTTTGGCCTCCCCTGTGGCTGGACTTGTCTCGGCTAATGACCCTGTCTGCTGCCTCCTCCAAACAGATGGTGAATTAACTCCAATTAGCCCACTCTCAGCACATCTCCTCTGACATCTCACACACACACACTGACAAAGGAGTCTTAGGATGGCCCCCTCCAGGTGCAGCTGTGCTACAGTGGGAACACACACTGCTGGCAGGAAGAAACGGATGGTCTTGAAGCGCAAATTGTCAGTAAACCCCAAAGAACCACAGCCCAAATGCCTCATTAGTGGCTCAATCAATGATATTATCAATAAAACAACAGACCCTATCAGACAGGTGACTGCTAATGTTAGGGCGCTAACACTGTTAAATAAAACACTGTTATCCCATTTACTGGGATATCAGTAAATTATAAAACAATTTGATGTCATTCATCTGAAGACAGCGAGTGTTGGGACACACACTCACACACACCTCACACACACTGACTACTGTTTGACTTGACCTTCTGTCTTTGTGTTCACAGTCAGTGAAATGTGATGGGTCATCATTTATACACTGCACCTTCTCTGGGAGTGTGAACTCCCCGTTTCATAGTGTGCGTGTGTGTGTGTGTGTTTGACAGATTCCAGCATAAGTGTCACACACAACCTCACCGGACCGCCATGGTGCACAGTCCATGTGTGTGTGTGCTGTTCTAAACAGGTGCTTCCCCTGCTCCTAAAAGGGGTCCATCTGGATGAATCTGATGACCTCTGACCTCCTGTGGGGGGTTGCGGAGCAGGTGTCAAGCCTAGAGTCAGAAGGTCAACCGCGATGTCGCCCGGACACAATGAAATTATCCGACGCGGCGGCAGAATAAACACGGTGGTAATGCGGTAACATGGCAGACCATAAGCCTTTCTTTCTGAAATGTGTGTGTGTGTGTGTGTGTATGTGACTGCACATCCTTTCTCCGTGCCTCTGTGTGTGTGTGTGTTTTGGTGTGTGTGTGTGTGTGTGTGTGTGTGCAGAGTGGAGTAATCCCTTCAAATCTCTTTAGCTGCCCAGATCCATACCTCGAGCGAGGGGGCAGCGTGGGCAGCAGCTGTGTGTGACCTGCCTGAGCAGAGGAGACAAACACCACCCGACCTCCGCTCGCAGCTCCAGGAGGAAACACAGGAGGCTCCATCAACCCAGGCAAGTCTCCGTGTGTGCGCGCGCGTGTGTGTGTGTGTGTGTGTGTGTGTGTGTGTGTGGGGCTCCGTCAGCGTGACACTGAAGTGAAAAGACAAGTGTCAGTGAATCACCCCATCAAGAGGGAGGGGAGGAAAGAGAGGAAGGGATAAATGAGAGCAAGACGTGGGCTGAGGTGTCAGAGAGAGGGATGCTGGAGGCGCGGGGGGGGGGGTGTCTTAAATAACAACGGAAACTGTGGTGGCTTTTTCACAAAATCACGACTCAATTAATGAAGTGTCCTGAAAAATCCAGCTAAATTCTCTTCAATTAAAAAAAAAAAAAGGGACAACAGATATGCCTAAAAAAGAAAAGAAAATGCTCTCTTTCCATTTGCTGGGAAGTGTGGAGACCTGCGCTCCTGTATTTTAGGCTTATTTGCTAATTGTCATACTTATTGCCAAATATAACTCCTCGTCATCTTCCTGAGGGACCCGGTGTCTTTGTACACTTTGTGATTCAGCGTCAGTTTACCTCCTCGCTATTCCGTTCAAAGTATGGTGTTCATCTCAAAGGCTCTGCCCTTGTGGATTACCCGGTGCCCTGCGCTGGCTGCCGTCCCCGGGCGCACGCCCAGCAACACCACCTCCCTCTGATGATTAACTCCATGTGGGGAGCACAAGCGCCGCTGAGGGACCCGAGCACCGACACAGCACCGGTTCATGGATTACATCGTGTATCATTATTATTACTATTTTACTTGCGGTATAAGGGACAGAGACCCACACAACTTGGAGGCTTTGAAATATTGTAGTCAACCTACAGATTATTATTATCATCATCGTTATTTTTATTATCATTATGAATATGTTTACCATTATCATTGCTATCGTTATTATTATTCACAGTTATAGTATTGTTATTGTTATTATGTCATATATTATATGATATATTATTATCATTGTTGCTATTACTATTTTACCTGCGGTATAAGGGACAAGAACCAACACAACATGGAGGCTTTTAAATATTTGAGTCAACCACCAGATTATTATGATCATCATCATTATTACTATTTTTGCTATTATCATCAGCGGCAGCAGCAGCAGCATCATCACTATTATTATTATTATTATTACTATGTTTACCATTATCATTGATAATTATCTAAAGTTATAATATTAACATTATCAAAACATTTATTTTACGATATATTACGATTATTATTATATTTATTTTTAGTATTATTATTATCATTATTGTTATCATCATCAGCAGCAGCATCATTATTATAATTGTTATTATTATTAATGTGTTTACCATTATTATTGCTTTTGTTATTATTCACAGTCATATTCTTATTATTATATCATATATTATACTATATATGATTTTCATTATTATTATTATTACTATTTTACCCAGGTATAAGGGACAGGGACCAACACAACATGGAGGCTTTGAGGTATTCTATTCAATCACCATATTATTATTTGTATTATTATTATTACTATTATCATTCCACAGTCCTGTCCTTTTCCACCGTGCCTCCACAGCTGCCCGGCCTTGGGGGTGGACCCAGCCCCGGCTGACCCTGGATTTGTCACCACTTAATCACATTGTTGTTATTTTTTATTCATTTAGCGTGTCCCGTGGCAGGTCAGTGTTGGAGGCCGATCTGTGTGCTCCACTGACTAATCTCAGAACAGTGGGTCCAAATGAAGTCACGGAGCAGATCTGTTGCGGGGCCACTTCAAAATAAATGCCTTGCTTTGCCAAACATCGCCCTGAGCCAGAGCAGCCCCGACCTGCCGCCTGGGTCTGGATCCTCTTTAGGGAAGGACAAAATGCAAGCAGATTTACAGAAAGGACATTCAATCTGGGAGTTTTTTTCTTTAAACCTGCCCAAAAGGTTCATTTTTCTCGTGCTCTCAGCGATGTTGTATTGTTTCCATATTTCACACAGGCACAGGGAGGGGGCGTGGGGGGGTGGGGGGAATTGAACCCGAGACCAAAAACAACATAGAAGTTCACTCAAGGTCAGCACGTGCATCAGAGAGGGGCGGTAGCCTTCAGGAGATAAAATGTGACGTGTAAGCAGGCGGGTGCATCATCAGGGCGCGGCTGGGTCTCAGCTGGAGGAGCAGGGGCCCCTCCGGTTGGGAGGTTGGGGGTTCGATCCCCAGCCCCCCCGTCTGAATGCCAAAGTGCCCTCGGGCAACTTGCCCCCTCCCTAGCTTCTCCTGATGGTCTGCTTAGCGCCTTGCATGGCAGCTCCGCCGCCATCGCTGTGTGTGTGTGTGTGTGTAGTGTGTGTGTGTGTGTGTACGGGTTGGAAGCGCTTTGAAAGGTGATGAAAGTGCTCTCTAAGTGCAGACCGCTGGAGTTTGAAATGACATCACACATTTATTTGGAGGCAAATAGTAAGAGAATAAAGAGATTAGTTTAAAGCTAGATCACCACGATATGGTACTTTCACATTTCATAAGAGAAGCAACCAGGAAACACAGGCCTTTATGTGTGAGATGAGGTGAGGTGCAGGAGAAGGTCCTGCCCTCCAGGAGCTCTGCAGGGACACTGACCGCCAAATCACAAGTTCTAAAAGGTAAACAAGTATCTTTGCTTTCCCCGTCCGGGATGGAGATCCACACGAGGTGTTTCTCTTCTCAACAACTGTGTGGAGAAGAAACAGAAAAGTGTAAGACGTGCAGCAGTGACACATATGCAGATGTGACGAGCCGCAGCCCCCCCCCCGATGTGTGAACTCTCAGTTACAACGCTGAGCCTTGTTTTCATGCCGCATAAATTGGTGCGTTCTTGTAAATGTGTCCCCCCAGTAGAGCTCCTCTGCGCTGGTATGTGTTTTAACAGCAAGGCTCTGCTGTTGTTGTGTGTCTCATATGCGCTTAGACAACCCCCCCCCCCCTCCCCCCCCCCCATCCCCCCCCCCCCCCCCCCCCCCCCCCCCCCCCCACCCGC
>CAAKHD010002267.1:21710-37985 GCA_901007705.1 Fistularia tabacaria
AGAGCATATAACACGCGCGCGCACACGCACACGCACACACACACACACACACACACACACACACACACACACACACACACACACACACACACACACACACACACAAATGCATTTAGGTCACACTTTGCCGTGACCCCATAACGGAAAACGTGCTTTACATTATGTGTCTGATTATTTTCTGTTCTCACAGTGAATCGGACGACTCTCCATCCCTGTTCATGTCCTGGCAGTTTCAGAGCAGAGGACTTCTCATTTCTCACCACCGCTTGGCTCCTTCTTAGATTGAGCAGAGAAGAGGCGAGGAGGGGGGGGGTCAAGATGAAGGCCAGGGCTTTGACAGTGACAGAGTGTGCCTGGATGTCAGAGGAGTGCCACCTGGTGGACGAGCGACAAGGAGACTCGCAGAGAGACGGTCTATGTCTGCCCAACATCTTCAGGTCCAAAAGGGTGAAGCCCCTCGCCAGGAGTCGGTCGGGCCCCTCCTACCAGGTGTACTACACGGCTAGGGAGCTCCTGCTGGACGTGCTGGACCGAGGAGCAGTGCGGGAGCTGACGAGAAGAGCTGCACGACGACCTTACAGTCAGGCCAGAGAGCCGAACGTGGATCCCTCCGAAGAGGAGTACGCTGAGATGCTAACTTGGTTCTCCATTGTTCTAAAGGGCGGCCTTACTGTTGGAGAAAATGACCAGACATGCTCTAAGTTGACCCTCAAACTGGATGGATGGCAGGGGGTCCTGAAGAGAAACAGCTTCCAGACGAGCCTCATGTGTCTGACCAGACTAGAGGATGCAGACAAGTGGGAAACGCTATCTGCCTTCTGCAGTCACTTGAGCAGGCGCTACCAGGCTTTGTACACGCCTGGTCAAATCCTGGCAGTGAAGAAATACTCACTTTGCTGTAAGCAGATGCTTTCCCCTCCCCACCTCGCCGTCCTCTGTGACATCAGCTCGGGCTTCATCTGCAACATGTACTTCTACAGACCAGAGCAGCTGCAGAAGCACAGCAGAAAGCCAGTCGTGGTACAGGTGGTGTGTCAACTTCTCAGACCTTTCTGCAGCCAACGGCACCTCGTTCAGTTGGACAGCTCTGCTTGGATGGAGGGGCAACTCACAGATATCCTTTTCCAATCAGGAGTAAACATTCAGTTTGTTCCATCCGTGCAGAGGACAGAGCTGCTGGAAACAAAAAGGACGTTCCCAGCAGCTACACCGAAGCATGGACAGGCTTCCAAAGACTCACTCCCCCATCTTGCAGCTCATCTGCAAGGCTGGACTGGACCTGCTTTGTTCCCTCGGACAGACCCGAGCGGTTCGGCGGTGGACATGTTCCTTCCAGGCTTGTGGGTCACTCTGCACGCGATCTGCATCAATACGTTCGTGCTGCACACTCTGCAGAGCTCAGGACGGCATGTCCGTCTCACCGAGTTCACCAGGTCTCTGGCCTCCCAGCTGGCTGTCGACACCAGTGTCCTCCCACAGCTGCACAGCAACTCACGCCTAGAAACAAGACGTCTTTCCAAGCAGAGGTTAGTTCACTACAGGCATTTTTTTGTCTTTCAAGATGTTATTTAGCATTAGCATTATTTTACAAAAAAAACAACACCGTGGGCTGTGTGCAAAATATTTATTGGTAATTAAACACTACAGAATCTAACCTCCTCTAAAGAATGTTAAGATTCAACTTTCTCGGTTCTGAAGTGTATCCTACCCTCAATAAAAAAAAATCTAAATTCTAATATTTTGTCACTGAACCATTGAGAGGTATTGAGTCTTTTTGCATTTGCTGTTGCCTCTACAGAAAATCAAGCCGTGGTGAGACGATGGAGTATGACCCTGCGTTGGGTGCCCAGGGGAGGGACCGACCGGGGGTGTGCGGTTTGAACAACTCGGGAAACTCCTGTTACTTCAATGCAGTCTTGCAGTGCCTCTGCTCAACGGTGCCCCTGGTGGAACATCTCCTCCATCCGGAGACTCGCAAAGAGCTGTCTGGGTAAGATGACAAAGTGTGTTTCTGGCTAAATATAAGCGGGGTATTTCCCAGTGGCTTCAGCTTGACTTGTTCACACGCGCATAGGTCAAACCGCCGGGTGGCGCAGGCGCTCGTCACCCTGCTGGAGAAGATGTGGCTGGGAAGGAGCTCCAGCTGCGCCCCGTTGGAGGCCATGTCTGTGCTGGGATCCATCCTCCCCCAGTTCAACAACCATTCCCAGCAGGACGCCCAGGAGCTTCTGCTCTTCGTCCTTAACGTACTCAGCGATGACCTCAAGGTGCTACTCGGCTGCACCGCATCAAGCTTGATCAAAATGAATAATATTCAGATATTATTTTTTGCCGTATCTCATTATCTGCTGAAGAACAGAAGAACAGCAAAATCACCAGCCATGTTCACACCACCTAGTTTCTTCATCTTTATATGGAAATTAAGCTTCTGTAAACATCGGTCCTAAGGAGCATAATGAAGCACCAGGCCTCCCCGCCTGTAAATAATTACTTTCAATAATTTGAAACCATATTTGATTCCAACTTTTTTGTTAAATTAACTAAATTAAATGTTTACGGATTCCCTGCTGTTTTAGATCAATTCTGTTTTCAATTTGTTTTTTAATTTCCCTTGTCATGCTGATTTTATAATTGTTTTTGGAAGGTTATTATCCAGAAAAAAAGGTTTAAATGGCAGACATTTGTATTATATTTTGTACTAGACAGTGATAAGCAACCTGACACTCAAAATGAAACCATCACATTTATCTATCAAAATGTCCGCAGTAAATGTGAATTCTTCTGTTTATTTAAATATACATAAATATACCCCGGGCGAACCTCACAGTAACCTTGATGTTTCTGTTGATGAGGCGGGAAGGCGCTCCTCACTTCGACACGTTAGACAGGACCGGGATGGGGACTTGACAGAGACCACCCTCATCTCCAGGCTGTTTGAAGGCCGTCTAAGCTCCACAACGCTGTGCACGTACTGTGACCACCAGTCGCACAGCACGCAGAGCTTCACTGTGCTGTCCCTACCCATCCCCGCGGGGGTCAAGTGCTCCATCCAGGTACGTCTGAAGGCCACTGAGAGTGAACACATGTTGCTGTGAAGATATCGCGTCGTAGTCTCTCCTTCAACAGGACTGCCTGTCCCTGTTCTTTGAGCCGACCCTCCTCACGGGAAGAGAGCAGACGCTGTGTCCGGTGTGCGAGCTGAGGAGGGAAACTTCACTCCTCACCTGTTTGGACAGGTCTCCTGAAATCCTCACGCTGCACCTCAAAAGGTAGGTGAAAGGAAAACGTGTTTTTTATGCTTCGACGGGGTCTCGTTCAACTTGTGTGACCGTTGCAGGTTTGGCCACAAAGGCAGAAGCCAGATGAAACTGAAGACTAACGTCATGTTCTCCATGAAGCTCAATCTCACCTCATTTCTTTCCGGCGTGGCCCCGACTGCCTCATGTTCCTCCTACCGTCTCTATGCTGTCGTGGTGAGCAAACACACATCCACAGCTAGAAAACATAAATCTATAGATTTAAATCGGGGTGAGAGGGCACATTTCTCACGAAATGTCTGTTCAAATTAACAAAAAGGTGTGTGTTGGAGTCAAGTAGTCAGCTCGTTTTGTGTTCATGCCTCCAGAACCACACGGGTCATCTCCACACCGGTCACTACACAGCTCTGTGCCACAACACGCTGACCCAGACCTGGCACAGCTTCGATGACTCTGTCGTGAGAGAAGTCCAGGATGTCTGTGTGCAATCTCCCGATGCCTACATTCTGCTGTACAGCCGCAGGCCCTTCCAAAAGCCAAAGATCTATGGACTTTCAGCGCAAAAGGCTTGAAGTTTACAGAGGACAGGGTGACTCAATTTTCCTGTATCACATATAATATTGGAATTAATTTAATTAGCCAGAGGAAAGATTGACGTCCTTTTAAAATGATTACAAAAAAAAAAATGGTATTTGAGCAAAAATAAATCAGCCTAAGAGAATTCCCTCTTGCCTCTCAGACTTTGACACGTGAGCTACATCAAGATGGTTCGTCATATGCATCCAAACAGGATTTACACACAAACACAAATTCAAGGCGGTTTTAATAAATAGTCATATGAGCTGGTTGCGGTTAATATATTTGAGATATCTGAAAGAAAATAAAGACATCATAAAGAAATTAAAATCAAACATGTACAAGGAAAATAAATCGAGTTTCTAATCTCATGCTAGGCAAGAAAAACCGGGCCGACGGTGTCGGGCCCTGCCACCTGTGACCTCCGATCCGCCTTGGGGGGGAAAATTCTCAGTCCATTTTGTGCTTCGGCTTGTTAATCTGCCGCTCGGGCAGGAAGAGCTGACGCGGGCACGCTCGTGTGGCAGGGGACAAAAAGAAGACGTTAAACCATTTATCAGCATCGGTGGCATGCCGGTAATTTCCCGTCCAAGGTGATTGGAAGGGGTTCTCAACCCGGGTCAAAGATGCAACGATGTATTTAACGGCATATGTTGGACAGAGAAAACAGCAAGCCTCATAGAAGCAGGAAGGGTCACGTGTCCCCGGCAGGAACCGAGCAAGATCTCAGCTTTAAAAGCATTCAGAGTCGAGTATGAACGTAAGCACTTAAATGATGTGTTTTATATAAAACAACTTAAAGTGATAGCATACGGTGTGGGTGCAAGAAACGTGGCTAATATGAACAAGCAACAATCTAATTTCTCTCCTACTCGGAAATATGCTAAACTCATGCTCCCACCCCTCCTATGGAGGCAGGTCTACAGCGCTCATTTTCTCTTTAATGCTCCTCATCTCAAGAGAGCCGACGTGGCTTGTCGAAAAACAAATATTCACAGGAGTCTGGAGGCTGGGTGCGTTCGGTCAAACCGGTTAATTCATGGGTCGGACTTTTATTTGCAACCTTGTCAATGATTAATATGAATACTTCAAACATAGTGTGAATGAAAAAAATGACAAGCATATTAGGCCTCCTTTAAATATCATTAGATTGATATAGTTAACCCCTTAAACAAAATATCTGCATGAGTATGGTGATACTACAATGGCCGCTACTTTTAACAATATAATAATTTGGTCACTTAACAGGTTAACACTTCGCTCTCCACTATTTACAGGTTGAATGTGCAACATCAGCAGTAGAAGTATATACATGCCATCTAACTGTTAAGCCTGGTGTACGCACAGTACAAGAAAGCCGAGGATCAGTTTCAACGTACGGCCGTCCACGCCGCGCAACGCAAACGAGCTAGGTGCATCTGATCCAGCGGTCAGCCTCACAACACATCCGTCGGGATAATGTCAAGTCCCTAAATGACCAGTACTATGAACAGAGGGCTTGTTTTCAGCAGCTACTGGCTTCTCTAGAGCGCAGCAGGGACGCTGCCCTTGCCGCCTTTCTCAAAGGCCTGCGTCGCCCGCCATCACCGGCTGCTTGGGCACTTCTTCGTGTGCCCAGGTGTGTATCTTAGCTAACCCTGATCACAACCATCAGGCCCTCAGAGCGTTGATTTTACCGATACCAAAAAACAAAATAAAAAAAACACCTCTAGGCCGGAACTTGGTTGCTCGAGTGTAGTGTCTTCTCTTCACATCTCTTCACATCCTGCTCGTCCATCAGAGAGTGGAGTAAAACAGGATGTAGGCAGCAGAGGACTTGACGGAGGAGGTGGAGATTTCAGACACCTCGTGGTCATCAAACTTGTACCAGCGCTGTTTGAGGATGTTCTTACAGTAGGCTGTGTAATGGCCCCCATCCAAACCCCCATAGTGGTTCTGGTTTTGTGGAAGGGGGAGAAAGAAAAGGGAATCATTTCAGTTTATGGCTGCAGTCCTCAATACCGTGAGACTCAAGGACTCAAGCATGACTTCTTCTCACAGCTTTTCTTAAATGGGTCAGTTCATCAGAAGAAATGAGTTTGTTTAAAACCTTGTGATGATCCCCATGCCTGGAATTGCAGGTCTATTCTTAGTTTGAATGCATAAATTTGTATCAAAAAAAATCGTCACAGGCACCGCACAGGATTCTCGAAACTTTGACAAACAGATAACAAATATGAAAGACCTCTCTTTAATTCAACATTTCCTAGTGAGTGCTGCTATCTCTGACAAACTACTAATTGAGGCTGGGGTTTTTTCTTCGCATCTACTCACGGAAACTCCGTAAAGGTAGTATCTCTTCAGGCTCTGCTTGGGTCCGATGACATACTGGGTCAAGTCCAGGTTGTCCAGGGGAAAGTCCACGGACGTCTGCAGCTTTTGTTTCCAACGACCCTCGTAGGAGAAGCTTCACAAATTTGAGAAAAAAAAATAAAAAATGTCAGGGTCTGTTAGACACGATCATGTTTCGTCACATCCCTCTGTAGTCCAACACAGCCTCAAGTATTTTTCCAAAACCTCAGCAGATTTTTTGAATTAAGAAAGAGGAAACAGTGCCTATTCTTTCGGTTTCATGTGTGCAGGGATGGGTTGAAAGAGAACATTACAACTACATTCCACTCATTATTGCGAAACCAGCATTTCAATGTAAATATGTTTTTCCCCATTTGCTCATTGTTTCTGTAAAATAATTTCAGACGACACCGACATCACGGAATATTTGCTTTCGGTCCACATGATTAAATTTAAACAAGAAGAGGCAAAGTAGCGCAGACCGTTTCAGGTGCACCAGGACAATGGGCGGAACCTTCCAGATCTCCAGTTTCTTGGTGGAATCTCGATGAGCTTTGCAGTGTCTGCAGAAAACCTTGTTGTTATCGGTCAGCCTCTCCTCCTTGGAGAACAGCCTCAGACAGTCCTGCCATACGGGGGGGGGGGATTGTCAGTCCATTGTAATAATGGGAACCCGTTGAGCTAGTTTCAAGCCATATCCTGGCATTTTTAGCTGCATCTGCTAATATTAACAAAATCACCTAATAGTTCCATTCTCTCTACAGCCAACTGTGTTGCATACCCTCCAATTTAACATTTGAACTAAAAAAGAAAGCAAGCTTCACAACTCAATGCTTTGCAAATCATGACTTCGATATCTGAAACTTGAAAAATGATGTCAAAATCTCATTGTGCCTTTAATTTCCCCTCACTATTCTTGAGGAGAAATAGCCAAAGGTATATCATGGAAAATACAACATATTTTCTACAGGAGAGACTTGGTCATGACGGAAATAATCTTTTTATAGTTAAAAAAAACAAATGGGCAGGCTATTGAAACAATAAAGACACACAGGTGATGGGATTTTGTTTTCAAAATTCTTTTTCTCTGTCCAGTCTGTCTGAGCGGCTAATATTACAACATTAACAGTAAGAAAATTCCAGGCTGAGCTTATGATACACAACTTGAGCATCTGACTGACCTGCAGGGAGCACTTGCTGGTGGAGGCCAGAGGCAGCGACAGGTACATGAAGGTCTCGAAAGTGCGGGACTTGCGGTGGCAGGTCAGACACTGCACGGTGGACTTGAACTGACCCTGGAACAAGGCCACGATGATGGACTCGTTCAGGAGCTTGTGTTTGTTCCAGGCCAGATCAGCTGCTGTCTGATCGTCTAGGTGGTCGTTCTCCTCCTCTTTATACCGCTTTCTGTTGTCGGCCTGACAATAGCAAAGGAAAAATAATGTGACCAAACACTGGAAGGGCTGTGGTAAATTCATGTAAAGTATCCCGGTGATAAGAAGTATCCTGATTATAATTTAACTCTCTCACAAAAACCAAGTTCAGTGACTCCCTGAATGATTCCTGAACAGTAGTGTATGACACTGATCTCATCTCTTTTCATGCAATCAAGCCACACCCCGTTCACTTCAGAGTCAAAGCGGAACATCGCATTACTGGCAAATGCCAGTTCCACTCAGCTGCGAGTAAGCGGGGGGGACTGGGCCAGCCTGATGGCAGAGAGGTCTGAATGTCACACACAAGGGGATGTGATAGGATGGGAAATGTTTCATGAGTAATGCAAACCAGTAATTAAAATATATCCTACCATATATGAGAGTTTAATTACACTAAATGACAATGTGCAGCTAAAATAAGACAAATCTATGGAAACTTTTCATGGTAATCTCCCAGCTGCCTGTTCCTTTAAGAGCCACCTTGACTTAGCCAATTAAAATGACATGCTGGGATTTCTGTATGTATAAGAATAGATGTAAAGTTCGCACATTGTATGTTCATGTCTTTATTATGCGAGTCTTTTGCACATTCAAATGCACATGAAGCCAATAATCAGTTGATACAGGCGATGAGGCATGTCTTCGGTCTACATGCAGAGGTTCTGACTGAGCATCAGACCGAACAAATGTAGACGCACACCGCACGCGTGTACACACACACACCTGCAGGAGGGCCAAGAACACACGGCCATTTACTTACTCTCTAATTTGTCACCAAAATGAAAACCCAGTGAAAAAAAAGGAAGAGGGACAATAATAAAAGACTGTTTTATGGTTTTAGGTAAACTGTCAACAACACAAATGGTAGGAGGCAAGCCCTGGCCAGAAAGTTATTAAGTCAATTGACAGTGTTTCTTTGCTCTGAACAGATATTTACGCCATTTAAAAATTGAGTGCGGCGCTGGTCGTGGAGTCTTATCTTAGTATTCAGATGCCTACCTTGTTGAGGTCCTCGTGAAGTCCGTCCATAAGGAACAGCAGCAGCTCTTGAGAGTCTTGCTGGTCGTAGCCAGCAAACTGGTCGTTGATCTTGCTTATGGTGATCTTGAAGTCTCGTGGGCTGATGAACTTGTAGAGGCCAGCCCAGAGCGCCTTCATGATCACACCAAACTCCTCCGCCACTTCCCCTTTGTGGCCAAGGACGTTATATCTGCCAGGAGAAGAAAAACAGACCAGATGAAATTCCTTCTCACGTTAACCTCTCACTGATTAAGTTACAATGATCCGACTGCAGACCTGTTGATGTCCTCCAGATAATAATTGTTGTTGAAGTACTCAGTCATGGCAGGTGTGTTACATAGACACTGCAAAATGGAATTCATGTAGCATGTGTTGCCAAGGTTACGGAGACCAGTCAAGGATGCACCAAGACCTCCAAATGTCGGATTGAGATTGCGGAGTTTGGCGGCTGAAGGTCGCACAATGTCCACTTTAGAATAAACTTTTGCAGTAGGGGGCCTAAAGACAGAAGGGGAGGTAAAAGGATTACCACAAGACAATACAGTGGGAGATGCTAAGCGAAATGAAAGTACAGATAAAAACCTTATCTTGTCAGTTGGACATGAAAGAAATATGTAAGACCATATTGTATACTGAGTAACTGCACACCGGTACTGGTATATGGAGTTTATGTGAATTGCCGTATCAGAGAACATCAATTCAAAAACACTATCTTTGTAGAAAAGACACAGTACATTACAGTAACTATTACTGCACAGATGATCAATTCATATACATACATGCATCTACGAGCACACACCATCCCCTATGATTTGCAGATGGGACTGGAGAAACAGTGAACTGGATGATGGGCTCCTTACTTGGTTTCTCTGTTGATGGTGGGTATGGCGGCTGCGGCCGCAGCAGCTGTGGCCGCGGCGGCAGCAGCTGCAGCAGTGGTTGAGGCGGTGGCCTTCTTCTGGGCCTCCTCTCTCAGGTCCTGGCTGATATCAGGGGAAGAATAGGAGCGTTTCAATTTGGACTGTTCCCGCTCCCGCTCTTGCTCCCTGTTGGGATCAGACTCCGCTGCTGCTGCTGGTGGTTTCTGTTTGGCTGTCGGCGGTGTTGATGGCGGGGTCTGAGGAACTGTGACCTCGGGAGGGTACAGGTGGACGCGGTTGGTTGGGGAATGGTAGTATCGGTAGGTCCCAGTCACAGTGTCAAGAAACTAGCAGGAAAGAGGAAAGTATTCATGAGAAGTGACGCATTTATCAATACATCATTACTCATAGAATCTAGACACTTTTAAAGGACATGCTTACTCTTACTCTCAATTAATTTAGCTTTGCTCCACTTTTACAATACTGAGATTCATCATTTACCTTCATCCAACCGTCAGGCAGGCCTGGGACACTCCTCCCCATTTCCTCACTTCTCGCTCTGGTCAGTGGCTCCCTCTGTGGAATGAACACAAACATGCACTAGAATTAGTGAGTCACCAGGAAGTGATATAGCAGCTCCCCCCTGTCTTCAGTGAGGGCTTACAATACTTCACTTTGCATGTTACAATTTTGTGCAAATCGCACGAATAGTCTGCATGTAGAATGTACCTTGATTTCACTGACAATATGGTTGGGAGCAGGCGAATCCAGGGACATACTCTTGGAGGGGGTGTCGGAGCCCTGCTCTTTCAACCTCTTTTCTTTTTCCTCCCAAACCCTGTTTTCTTTGTCGTCCTCCTCCTCTGCAGCCTGTCTTTCCAGTCTCTTTTTCTCCTGATATCTTTTGTCCTCCTCTTCTTTCTTCCTTTTCTCAGTTTCTTCTTTTGCCAGTCTTTCATTCATCTCCTTCTCACGCCTCTCCTCCTCCTGGCGACGCTCCTGGAGGCGTTTCTCCTGCTGTTGCCTTGCTTTCTCCATCAGTGCCACCGTTTCAGAATGTATCTGACTTTGCTCCTCTTTGGATAGAGACATGCTGGGATTCAACGGTGGCTTGGCTGAGCGGTCTGGGATAACTGGCCCGTTCTGGCCTGCGTCCTGGTCTGAGCCATTCAGGCTGGGTTTTGGCTCCTCTGACATCTGGACGGAGGGTTTCTTGGTTCGGTCAAACTTGGAAATAAACAAGATAAAATTCGCAACGTTAGACAAGAATTTCAACTGTTGTACTATGCACACATGGAGCCTATGCTATTTGCATTCACCACCAGTGAACACTCCTGTACCTGTGGCAAGGTCTTGGCTGTGGCAGCTGGCTGGCTGGATGCACTTGTCACAGGTCCTTTCTTACCCATGTCCAGTGCAGAGTTTTTAGCGGCTGAGATGGGAGAGTCAACAGTGTCTGGTAATCTGTCAGTGCCAACAGATGTTGTAGGCATCGGTGCTTCAGCTGAGGCAACTCCATTGACCAATGAGGGAGCTGAGGCTGGGTTTGGCTCAGATTTAGCCTCAGGTTCTGGCTGAGGTGACGGAGGCTTTGGTTCCTCGAGGGATGGATAGCTGAAGTTTACTATTCAAAGAAAACAATGTTAAATCAGCGGCATCCGATTTCTGGGACCAATTAACTCTGCACACCAAAAGGAAAGTTTCCATGAAACCTGCACTGTCGTGAATGGCTCCCTAAAGACTAAGATCGGCCAATTAATAAAATCAAAATGTTATTTTGTTGGCATTTCTGGAAATTCAACTTAATTTCCAGCAATGTGTCTGTTTAATTAAAGTGGTGGACTTCTACGAAGACCAATGAACCCGTGGCATAATCAGGGGACAAAAAGACGGACAGCATAATATGATGTCATATCAAATAAAACCGCAGAGTCCAAATCGGAATAGAAATTAAAAGGATTCCCCTTCCGAAGAGCGTGATCTTATATACCACATTCAAAGTAACCTCTTCATCTTTTTTTTTTTATGGTGTCTTTTCTCTCATCTTCCACTTTGCTTTGTACTGATATATTACAGTGCAGTTCGGATAAAGCCTTTCAATCAACCACCGTGCCGAACGTAGTCCATTTTGGCATGTCGATCTGCATGTGGTCCATTCTGGACCAGGAGCCCGATTCAGTCTCTAGTCACCAGAGAGGGGCAGTGGTGCTGTTGCGTGAAATAATAGTTAGGCTATTTATCACCTATTATTTATAATTTACTACCATGGAATTATATCCCTCAATTTTCCAGCTGCCAAAATGTTTGCTTTCTTTCAGCTAATGCTTTTTTTGACCCTTTTCAAGGTGCCAAATATGTTGCGATTTGATTCCCACAAAATAGAGTAGCAGGCCAAACACATGTTGAGCAAAGCAGCAGCTGCAGGTTAAGCAGCACACCTGCCATGGGCCTGCACGTGAATGGAGGAAGGCTGAGGTCCTTTTTGTACCCTTCTTGATTTTAACATTTCCCCAAATAGGATAAAAAAATACAGCAAAAAATACTTGCCATAACTGAAGAAACTAGTAAGACAGGGGATACTCACATTGTGGGATGGTGCTGATGATGGTTTGTTTAGGGGGCTGTACTTTAGCTTTCGTTGTGTACATGGGATAATACAACAGCCAGTTCTCGTATCCCCCCTCGAGCACCAGTGGCTCGCTACGCAGGATGGTGATGCTGTCCCACTATTGTAAAAATCAATTAATTCAGAATTTTACAAAAAAAGAAGTAAAACTTAACATGTGTGTACATGCAAAAAACAAACAAATTACCTTGAAGAGGGCATCTTTGAGGCTCTGCAGGGTTGTGCCCAGTGCAAGGTCAGAAACTGAATTGAACCAGTCTAAGAGGACTATATAATCCACGACTCCCCGCTGCTTCCACATCTCTTTGGACACCTCTGGCAGTTTGGCCTCAATTTGATTCACAGTGATTCTGAAAAATAAATAAACAAATCAAGACAATACAAATAAATAGAAGATGCAGAAAACGTACAGGGAGGAAATGGGACTTTAGGGAGATTTATTTTCCAGCTTTGATGAGGTAACTGACAGCTTAAGTTACCAAACTAGGGTCTGAAGATGAAGTCAGAACTTTTTACATTTATTATCTAAATATACAAGATTTTAATTTCAATGAGGTAAAAAGCCGATGTCATTTCAGTCATAGTCAGTAGAGGAAAAAAAACAACAACATACAGATTAGTATATTACAAGAAAAGCACTATCATGACAATGAAAAGCACCGAAATCATATGCAGGAGTAACTAATATATTTAAAGACAGGTTTGGCTATGCCTGGTTCCTGGTCCGTACCCCGGGCTGATGGCCTCTTCAGGCACACTGATGCAGGTCTGAGCTGGAACATTAATGTGAGACTCCTCAAAATCCTTCTGGCTCCTGGCGTCCATGACAATTACAGTAATGGTCTGGTCCTTCATCATATGGAATAGTTTCTCAGCTGTGATTCCACCCGCCTGCGTCACTACAACAGATAATGTCACATAGTCAACAAACGGTACAACTGTATTGCATTTCAAGTGCCACCGAGTCAGCTGGCAGCTGAGTGAAAATATTGGAGCAATTACTTGGATTCATTAAAATTCATTAAAAAAATTAATTAAAATAATAGGAAAGGGGTTTTGTTTTTGTGAAAACAACTATGAACAATGGCTTCTATGTGTTTGTGCTTTCTGCTTACCTTTGGTAGTGGTATTCTTCATCTCATTATGCTCTCCTTTTATCTGACAGGCAGAAAGAAAAATATTGGATAAGTCTCTGCTCTGATTTGTGCCATTCTAATTTGCTGCCTAACAGGCACAGGAGAGATGACCCATATCCCCATCCACTGACCCTCCACAATTAGAGGTTAAGCATTTGAATGATTTGTCCAAGAATTTGATCCACCACAAACGAAATGATTGTTTTGACTGTTTTTTTGTTGTTGTTTTTTTAAATACAACTGAGGCATTTGGCTGCCCTAGTTATGTTTCTTTTCCTGCACCTCCATTGCACTGCTGAAACAGCAGGTGACGCCAAAGTTCAAATGCTGTACAATTAATCAGCCATAGTGTGATTTACATTACAACATATATGAATTAATGCTTTATTGATCCCCAAGGGGAAATTTGTGTGTTGCAGTAAATGTTGAGCTGCTGCGATAGACTGCCTTCTTTCAGTGCATATAATACACGATTTTCATTCTTATACTTTAAATTCAACCATGCCACATTCAAATACATAGAAATGTCTAGCTGGAAGATAAGAAACTGCTTAATGACTTGGATGGGATTAAGTATTACATTTCGAAGATTGTAATATAAACAAACGCAAGCGTGTGGATACAGACGTGGGTAAAGAACAAGATGTGGAAGCAAAATGCATTCTCCCCCCACCATGAGTCAATAATATTGTATCACATTGATTTAGCAGTTTAGTTCAATTGTATTCATATCTAACAATCCAGTTGTGCAAGTCATATCTGTCTGTAATCCCCAAAATCTTAAGTCGTTCACCTGACGTTGAAATCTATATAAGTGGCAAATGGATAAGACCCCTTGGCCTGAAGGTAGAATGAGTGCCGTCCCAGAGCTTTATATGGGATAAGAGCTTCTCTGGAGCATCGAGCTGGATTTTGATGATTGTTTTTTGTCACCCAACTAGGTATGTAAACTACATGAAGTAAGGCAAGTCTGTGTGGATGGATCTATTAGTTATGGTTCATTGGTGATACAACTCAAATGAAAACACGTCATTAATTGCACTGATAAAAACCTTTTTGCTGTCCTTCTTGTTTACGGATGATGATTTAGGAGAGCCTCGACCACCCTCTTTCTGAGATAGCTCCTCTCTCCGTTGGTTCTCCTCTTGTCTCTCCTTTTCTTCCAATTTTTTTCTAACCTCAACCTCCTCATACCTGTTTGAAATTTAGAGATTAAACAGCTGACTGAGTTAAACTAGAGTACATGCTGTGTTACAATTCATGCATTTATAAGTTACTAATAATAAGAGACCGCCTTCTGACCTAAGTTTAAGGCTCTCGGAGAGCTTCTCTGCTTCTTCAATGGCTCTCTTGAAGCTGTTTGGCCCAAGCATGGTCATGTAATAATCCTTCGCAGATTGAAATTAATACTTTGTTAGCAATACATTACTTTGAAACACCACGCATCATTTTGTAAGAAACACGATTATATGTTGTCACCATACTTGTTGCTTGAAATCTGGTCTTTTCTTAATGAGGTCATACACGGTTAGATACTTCATGTAGAGCACATAAGCTTTCTCCTCATCTTGGTCCAGGCGACATTCCTCCGCCGCCTTGAAGATTTTACAGGCACTCTGCACATAGCTATATCAAGGGGACGACAAAACGAACTGTCACAGCTGGCGTTATGATTGACAAGACAGTTTATTAGGCATGCTATTAAGTGACTAACAGTCTTATACAATGGATTGCGTATCGGGAACGTTACCACTGAACATACCTCCTGGTGCTTATCTTGTCTGGCTTGATTTCAGCCCTCTTATTGAGGTCACCAAGAGAAGTGGATAAATACAGTTCCTTGACCCCGGTGGACACTGCAGGCATCTTGGCGGGTGTGTCGAGTCACAGCACAATGTTGGGGAACCATTCACTGTCCTACATAGGCTCCGGACATCTCTAGCAAACGTGAGAAACATACGATGCTTTAAAAAAACAAAACAAAACAATCAACAACAACAATCACTTCGCAATCACGCAGACATTTTAAAAGGGCAAGAGTTGGGACACATTAAGGCGTAAGCAAGACTGGCCGTCAATGGTTAACGTCCCTTTAAACTCGCTGTCGTCTAGCAGTCAGGTGCTGAGTCCGCCACCGACTACAACAGCGGTAGTTAGTAAGTACAGGACTGGTCAGCACTGTCAACATGTAACGATAGTAGTTTTTAAGGCTAACGTCAGCCGTCAGTAAGGACAGGGTGTCCGCGGGTCTGCTAATGCTCAACTGAAATACCATCGTCCAACGTCAATCGAACACCACTCGCTAGCCTTCATGTTACTGTAGCGCGACGACTGCAAGCTAATTATTGACCTGACTTTGATACCTTGCGAAGTTAGCCTGCTAACATAGCCATTCAGGTTAGCAAGCTAAGCTGTCAGCTCACGCACTTACTGATAGCTAATGGAAGCTACATAACTTCAAGAAGGTAACGGCTAAAATAACTACTACCGGTGTTCAGGTGCCCTCTGGCAATAATGTCGATATTTACAAATTGTCTGACATCTTAATAAATAGCTTTCATTTCAAAGCTTACCTTGTTTTGATGCGTTGTTTTCACTTGGGCTACTTTTTGGCAGCTGATTCCTGATTCCTTATTCCTTTTCCACTTCCCCTTTGTCTTCCTCTTCCGCCAAATTGTGCGGCAGCTTCTTCTCTCAGGTATACTTTACCGCCCCCTGTTGGAGTAATAATATCTACCGATAATAAACGAATATATGGTCAAATAAAAAAAAGAAAAATAATTGAGAGCGTGTGTGTGTGTATATAGCACTATGTTACTTCATTTTATTGTCCAAGTACTGTACTCTGTCAGTTACAATTATGTTCTCCATCCACCCATCTATCTATCTATCTATCTATCTATCTATCTATCTATCTATCTATCTATCTATCTATCTATCTATCTATCTATCTATCTATCTATCTATCTATCTATCTATCTATCTATCTATCTATTTACTTAAAAGTGGAGGTCATGTGAGAAAATTCTCGTA
>CAAKHD010002267.1:38005-60668 GCA_901007705.1 Fistularia tabacaria
ATCTATCTATCTATCTATCTATCTATCTATCTATCTATCTATCTATCTATCTATCTATCTATCTATCTATCTATCTATCTATCTATCTATCTATCTATCTATCTATCTATTTACATTAATAAGAGTTATACTGATCTGAAAATATGCCTATATTAGACAATTCTATGATTCAAAGTGCACACCTTGGACGACACTTCTAGTGTGGTGCAGTTACATCAAAACGCACAACGCCATTCTTCTTCTACTTCTTCGACAAGAGGTTGCTGCAGATGTTGGCCTGGGAGTTATATCACGACCTCTCTCCAACTCTATAGTCTCTCGTTGTTCATTGTTGTCCATCTAGTCCATCCATCTATCTCTGCCATCACTTTACAGCCTCTACGAGTGTCCCATTGAGCTTTGCCATCACAGCAGCAAGGTGACATCGCCAGGTGATCTCACAGCGTCGCAGCTTCCTTCACAGCAGGGCTCCATTGAATTGTACCTCTGTGACTGTGTTTATTTACTAAGATGTTAGGAGCTATGATTTGGCCTTGTTGCTGGGTTTCTATTAAAGATAAAAAAAAGTTCCTTGTCGGTCATAATCAAATTAAGTATTGGCCCGTCACCCTCTTCCCCCAAGGCCCCATACACACATTTATATATGATGTATATATGTATGTATGTTTAACAATGTTCAGATGTGTTAAATTCACTATAAAGTATACATGGAATAGCTTGAGATTTTTGAGCACATATATATAGAATATATGTGTGTGTGTATATATATGAGAATAACTACAGCGGGTATGGAAAGTATTCAGACCCCTTTGAATTTTTCACTCTGTTTCATTGCAGCCATTTGCTAAAATCAACAAAGCTCATTTTATTTCTCATTAATGTACACTCAGCGTGTAGTTTTTTTTGCAAATGTATTAGAAAAGAAAAACTGAAATATCACATGGTCATAAGTATTCAGACCCTTTGCTCAGTATTGAGTAGAAGCACCCTTATGAGCTAGCACAGCCATGAGTCTTCTAGGGAATGATGCAACAAGTTTTTCTTGGATTTGGGGAAGAGTGAAAAATTTTAAGGGGTCTGAATACTTTCCATACCCACTTTATATAGTTAAATAAAAAATTGAAGAAGAAATAAATACACAATGTGTGTGTGTGTGTGTGTGTGTGTGTGTGTGTGTGTGTGTGTGTGTGTGTGTGTGTGTGTCTGTGTGTGTATAGCACCAGCTTACAGACATTTTATTGACTAAGTACTGTACTCTGTCAGTTACAATAATGTTTTATCTATCTATCTATCTATCTATCTATCTATCTATCTATCTATCTATCTATCTATCTATCTATCTATCTATCTATCTATCTATCTATCTATCTATCTATCTATCTATCTATCTATCTATCTATCTATCTATCTATCTATCTATCTATCTCTCTCTCTCTCTATCTATCTATCTATCTATCTATCTATCTATCTATCTATCTATCTATCTATCTATCTATTTATCTATCTATCTATCTATCTATCCATCTATCTACATCATCATCTATAACCAATAGCCATATAAACTTAACCATTTTTGTCTCCTGCCTTCCATTCACATTCCAGCTATGGTTCCATTACAATCACTGTCAGGTTCCTTTGAGAAGTCCCTGCTGCACTGACGTGGAGCTGTGAGGGATGGTGACCTTTGGTCCACTTCTGGAATAAAGGAACTTTGACCAACAAAGTTTTGTTTTTGTTTTATTTGTAGAAATGACCAGATGTAATAATAATGCCAAAGCAGTTTTGAGTTATCAAACAGTAAAAGGTGTTTATTACTTCAATGAATCCCTTTTGTTAATGAATGATGAGGGGGTTGGTACCACGCCATGCTTCCAAAGTTTTGGGGGAGTTAAAATTTAAACAATTTCATATTGTCGCCTTCATAATCTAATTTTTTTCATGTTTTTCATTAAACACAAAAACTGAGCCATATGTTGAATAAGTTGATTTATGAAAAACAAACAAACATATTTGTCAAAATATTACTTAGGCAATTATTTTAAGTGATGATATAGAAAAGCTTCACAATCACTGTCGGAATAAGGTTTTTTGAGGAAAGCCTTAATGATATTATTTTCCACATGCTTGCCTGTTAAGTATTGAACATACAATAAAAATATTCTGTTATTATAGAATAAATATTAATAGTAAAATGATGACTGTATGATAATACTAATCATAATAATAATAATAACAGCAACTATAGTAACATAATGATGCATTTGAGCCCATTGTTCTTTTATTGGTCAGCTGAAGTCATGAAACCATACAGGATTTGAGGCTCATTTGCGTAAAAAGCAGCAGCTCGGGATCCATCATGCAGCACTTTGACTTTGATGTCACAACGCTGCCTCCACTTGTACAATTACTATTAAATCTGCTTTCATCAGGGCCGGATTCACGGACCTAAAAGGCACACAAGGAGCACAATGGTCACACTGTTCTCCACAACACAGTACATAATACTTATTTTTGTGCGTTATGTGCCATGCACTGTTGTTACCCACCTACGAGCCTTTTATGGGACGGTCTGGCTTCAGCGCAGGATAGTTTGCTTGGATTTTAGATTTGCGACCTATTTTCCTGGTGAATCTGTGTCCTGTCTGCCTCTTATAATGTGACTTTCATATCAAATGGGGTTTAATGTTGGCTTCTTTATTCGAGGAACACTGTGTATTCTAGTGACTCATTTATCATACCATGACTTTGTAATGTGTAACAGAAAATTAACTGCACCTAAGCTTAAAATCCAGCACTTCTGTCATCCACATTTTTCCCTTGATTGCCAAGAAGACAGTTTTGATAGCTGAATGAATTTTGAAATAAATACATTTAAATATTATACAATCCAATTCCCCCATGCATGAAGAACTAGACCCCATTGTGTAGATTTCAAAATGTAATTTTTATAAATCTGCATAAAAGGAATAAACACCATGGCGTACAATTTATTTCAAATGAAAAGAAAAGCTAAAGATTTTCACAGATTTTCTGTTATTTTTCTGGATTAAGTTGATCTTGGGGTAAATTCTTATGAACTCCACCTGGTTTTGTCATTGGTCATCTTAACCTAAATTGCAAAAGTAGTCAATCTGATTGCACAATAAAGCAACACAGCAATTGTAAACTACAGAGAAGGAACTGAAATTAAAAAATGTTAGATTAAACTATGTACACATTCGGGACAATTCAGGTTTTCGTCCCACGGGTTATTAAGTTGCAGATAAGATGGTAAACATAGTTACACCTGCAATACTTCTAAACCTAGAATGTAAATATAGACATATTGGACCATATTTGAATTGTTTTCAGCATCCGATGCTGCTTTTGTTGGCCTGGCCAAATCCCTCCGGTGTGATGAAGTTATTATCTTTATCTCATCATTGCCCTTCTTATGAGCCACAGACGTCGGGATGACTCCGACCGCTGGTGTCGTTTGGAGCGCCGGGGCGGGGTGGGGTGGGCTGGTGGACGAGAGCTGGCAAATGTCAAGAACAATCAGCGGGTAAACAGCTCAGTGTGTGACCAGTCCAGGTGCTTCTTCAGCTTTTGTTAGAGTTCAAAAGGCAGCGATAAGCTGAGCTCCCCCTCTCGTCATCCCAATACTCAATACTGTGTGTAGGCTCATTGTTTCATTTTCATTTATTTATGCAGAGTCAACATCCAGAACCAATTCGGCTCTGCCCTATCAGGCGTCCTCTGCCTTGTAATTTGGGTAAAGCTGAGGGGTGGAAATGGCAGGAAACGCCAACTGTATCCAGTCATGTGTTTGCCGGGGTCGTTTTGTAGTTACACGACACTTGTTTGTCCCAGCGGAATTCAGTTCCCCCATATTTTACAACATGATGATGTTGCTCTGAAAATTGGTCCTGAGCATCTCACGCGGCTTTAATACTCGGCGTGATCGCAAAGAAAATACGCTGCAAAGCACAAAAACATCCGTTTAATTTTTGGGGGGATTTTACGGGATCAAGTTTAGGATCACCGTAGGAGTCCATATCTATCACGAATATTATCTCTGAAGACGCCCCCCTATGGGTACAAACAGGAATCCAGATATAAGAGTAGAACATCATTATCCCGGAGGCTACTGTCCCAGCTTTGTACCTTGAAACGCCAATGTTTGACGATGTCCTTTCATTCATGAGAGAGGCTATTTTTCTTTTTTCCATTTTTTTACATGGAAAAATAATGCAGTGCTGAACATTAACACGGGTTTATTTCTTGATCATTGCACGTGAACTTTTTTACGCAAATAAAGGATTGCTATAGTCATACAGACCCTACCGTGAGAGGAGAGGATTAATAATCTTTGCAATATTATTTGCCAAGCAAATAACGACACCATTAAAACCAATTTTTCCTGACACTAAAATTCAATTCTATGTTCTAAGCAAATGCTGAGCACACTTTATTCAGGTAATGACTCAAATAGTGATGCCGAGGACTATTTACATGATGGATAGGACGTTTGCGTCACTGGTTCAGGGCGTGTTCCTCACTACGGTGTTCATATAGTTCTTTGATCTCGGCTGTTGGGCGGCATCCTGGACGGCATCCTGGCGACATCGTTCCACCTGTCGACAGCGAGTTTTACACCGAAACCTCCTCTCTGGGCAAACATGCAGGCGGAGGAGTACAATCGCAGAGGTAATCCTGCCTCCTCCTGTACTAATTGAATCATCTTGCTTGCCCACGTGGATGCTCCGCTGCGCTCTGCTCGCTTAACAGCATCACACGGCGGGGATGTTAAAAACAGGTTTGACCGAACAGGTAAGGAGTTGGTGGACTATATCACGCAATACCTGACCTCAATCAGGGAGAGACGGGTGATTCCAGACGTAAAACCAGGTTACATGAAGGAGCTTCTTCCTGAGTCCGCGCCCATGGAGCCAGAGGACTGGGAGAGCATCTTCAACGACATTGAGAAGGTCATCATGCCGGGAGTAAGTTCCTGCCGTCATCCGTAACCCCAAAAGAGATCAGCTGCATAGTGGTGAGATTGACCTGCAGCAGGAAGATGAGTGTTTTTTCGTTATTCTGCAGGTGGTCCACTGGCAGAGCCCGCATATGCATGCCTACTACCCCAGTTTGACCTCGTGGCCCTCGATGCTCGGGGACATGTTGGCTGATGCCATCAACTGTGTGGGATTCACCTGGGTAAGGGGCCAGAATGATCATTTCAGGCAAGGACTTTACAGCGTCCTGAACATTGCTTTGTGATCCATGTCTTTGCGCAGGCCTCCAGTCCTGCGTGCACGGAGCTGGAAATGAATATGATGGATTGGCTCTGTAAAGCTCTGGGCCTTCCTTCATTCTTCCTCCATTACCACCCTGACAGCAGAGGCGGGGGCATCCTCCAGGTGTGGCAGCTCAAACCGGTTCTGTTCTTCGATGTGAGCTCACCGCAGGACGCTCACGACCCCGTTTCTCTTGTCAGAGCACGGTCAGCGAAAGCACGCTGGTGGCCCTGCTGGCCGCTCGGAAAGACAAGATTCTGCAGGTGCGGTCCGAGCTCGATCCAGACTTGGACGACTCGGTTTTGAATTCCAGGCTGGTGGCTTACGCTTCGGATCAGGTCAGTCCCGGCATCGCCACTCAGACAGAGAAAAGGGAAAGAGAGGGAGGTGGTGTGTCTGTGACAGCGGCGTGCTGTCAGGGGGGGGAGGAGAGGCCATGCCTCACTTGCTAATCTTGGAAAGGAAAAAAATGTAAAATAAAAAAAAAAGATTAAATGGTTCTATTTATCAGTGACTTGCACTGTAAAGGAATTTTTCATTTCACTTCACCAGTTTTAGATAATTTTTTTATTCAAAATCGCTGGATTTTCACATTTACTGTTCAAATACTGAGAAGAGACATGCGGTGAGGCCACGGACTGTTTTGTCTCAACTTAGATTGCGCAATGACAGCTGGAATGCTCTGAACAAAGACAGTATTACTGTCTCTCTGTATGTCGCTGTTAAAATGTTTAAACACTTTTGCTATATGAACTACATTTCCAGTGTACAGTGTTTTTTGTCAAGAACTGTATGTGTGTTACTAGCTTCTTGTGCTGAGCGATCATAAAACAGCTGCAAAGAGCCACTGATTCTGATTGTGATGAAGTCAGTGCCTCGCCAGCCACAAACCCCACTGCACGTCACTGGTCTGCGTTCACAGGCTCATTCCTCAGTTGAGAAGGCGGGACTGATATCTCTGGTGAAAATTCGATTCCTGCCCACCGACGACCAGCTGTCTCTGAGAGGAGACACCTTGAAGCAAGCCGTACAAGAAGACACCAGGAGAGGACTGGTCCCTTTCCTGGTGCGTACCGACGAAGGGTCGGGTGCCTTGATATGCTGCAATACTGTGTACATACTGTACATGTTAACTATTGCCACAAATTCACGCTTGACACTTCCGCATTCCAGCTGCGACCCTCCATCCTTTAAAACAGCTTCCAGATGTTGTGAGTCCGCAGAGGCTGAAATGAACTTGTTGCTCTGAATGCTGATGATCAGCACGTCTTCCAAGAAAAGACTCTAGACATTATAGAATCAAGATCATGTTATGACGTATATATATAATCTAATATAATATAACATATTCTGACAAGGGGACCTTTTTGTGTGGAATTTGCATGTTGTCCCCTTGTCTGCATGGGTTTCCTCCACCTTCTCCAGTTTCCTCCCACAGTCCAAAAACATGCAGCAGGTAATTTGGAAAAAATTGGGAAACTTGCCTTGATTGAGAGAGTGAGTGAATTGTTGTCTGTCTATAAATGTGGTCCTGAGGTTGACTGTTCAAGGTCTACCCCGCATCTCAATCATAATATAATATAATATAATATAATATAATATAATATAATATAATATAATATAATATAATATAATATAATATAATATAATATAATATAATATAATATAATATAATATAATATAATATAGACATTAATAAAGTTGACTTTGACTTTGACCATTGACTTTGATAATGTTCATCAGCCAGCCACATGAAGTCCATTCAAAAGGTTATAATTAGTTTTTACCAGTGGAGATGGATCTATTTTGGCACGCTTTGAATGTTTCAAAACAGATTAATTAGTCATCGTCTAAATCAACAAATAACAAACTGATTACCCTTCATGTTGTCTTCACTTCATTCATTCATTCATTCATTCATTCATTCATTCATTCATTCATTCATTCATTCATTCATGCATCCATTCATCTATGCACTCATATGTGTTGTTGTTCTAAGCAGCTGTTTTAATATATTTTCAGTTATTTTTTAGGCTACTGTTTGACTTATAATGTTTATCTACTCAACTACCTCTACTGCTCTCTCAGCTTTCTGCGGTGCAAATTAAAAATTCCCCACTGTTGCATGAATAAAGGCATATTCTGTTCTATTCTATTCTAATCTATTCTATTTTACTCAGAGTTTCTATTGTTGCAGCTTCAAATGTGATCAAAGGACAATCTCGATTTCACTGCTCATGTACGCCCTGAGAGTAGGATCTGTCATGCCGTAATTGTGAAAAAAGGGCAGTTCATCATGATGAAATGTATCTTGAACACACACAAAGTCCTGGCAGTGCAGAGATGAAGCACGAAAACCATTTGGATTTGTTGTAAATTCAAAAACTGCGGCTGTACGGAGGTGAATATTGACATGAATGTTTATTTTTGTGTTTAGTTGTGCGCCACTTTGGGAACAACAGGAGTGTGTGCTTTTGACCAGCTCTCCGAACTGGGGCCAGTGTGTACGTGTGCACTTTTATATTTTAATGTCTTCAGCACCCCTTTTTTCACATTTCTTTTTGGTGAACACAAATCTTTTACGATTGTTGAATCCATTTCGCAGGTGCAGAAGAGGGACTTTGGCTTCACGTGGATGCCGCGTACGCCGGCTCGGCCTACTTCTGCCCTGAGCTGCGCTGGTCCCTCAGGGGCATCGAATTTGCCGACTCTTTTGTCTTCAACCCGTCCAAATGGATGATGGTCCACTTCGACTGCACCGCCTTTTGGTGAGCGAGCGCGCCAACGCCTTTCTCAGCCCGACTTTGAATTGAAATTGAATCTCTAAGATTGGGGCCGGGGAGTAAAAGGCTTTGTTTTGCCTCAGGGTGAAGGATAAATTCAAGCTCCAACAGACGTTCAGCGTTGACCCGGTTTACCTCAGGCATGAAAACTCACAAAAAGCGACCGACTTCATGGTATTAATCCCTTTACGTGTATCCCTTTACCAGAATTCAGTGTCAGCGCCCCCCTCCTCCCCCCCAACATTTGACGACATCGTTTTTCTCCTCAGCACTGGCAGATTCCCCTCAGCCGCCGTTTCCGGTCTCTCAAGCTCTGGTTCGTCCTGCGCTCCTTTGGGCTGGAGAATCTCCAGGCTCATATCAGACATGTACGTCCCTTGTCGTCGAAATGATTTTGTGTTAAAATATCAAACACCGAGGAGATAAGGGCCTTATTTCACAAAGTGTGTAGATGCTGGACAATTGTTTTTATCAATATTATCAATTGTTTTCATCAGACTGACACTGGCCACAGCAGTGAATAGCGCCTCTGCCTCTGAGCAAAACTGTCCCAGGTTGGATTCCAACAGGGGGCCTGTCTATGCTTAGTCTGCATATTCTTCACCATCCAAAGACATGCAGGAGGTTCATTTGAGATCCTTGATTGTTTTTAATTTATTTATAATTAATACAGACATAACAATAACATTGGACAAACCAGATGCATTGTTTTAAGCGTTATAGCACATGTGCTAGTCTCAACACTAGTTCAGAGGGGTATTTAAATTTACAGTAGATAAAATACATTTCATTCCTTATCAAAACAAGGCACATTTTACACAAGAGAACAACTCTAGCCTGATCTTAACCACTGTTTGAGCTCTCTGCTGAAGATGTTCATGTTCGTAAGTAGTTTTAGTCCAGTGGGGAGAGAGTTCCACAGTTTAACCCCTGTGAAGGAGAAGCTCGATTGTCCAAAAGATGTTTAAACTTTGGGAGCACACAGTCCCCACTGACTGAGGCTCTAGTGGAGGCTCCAAGAGCAGACTGACGTCTCACCAGGAGCTCAGAGAACTGAGGTGACACACAGTCATTTAAGCATTTAAAGGTCAATTTCAAGATAGCAAAATTTACAAAATTTACAAAGAGCTTGTGCTTTTGTATGATATCAAAATGATGCCATCTCATCGGTTTCTCATCCATGATTGTCCAAATGTGTGAATGGTTGTATTTCTCAATACTTGGCCCTCTGATTGACTGGTCCAGGGTGAACCCTGCCTTCCCCCGATGACAGCTGGGAGGCTCCATAGGAAATGAATGAGTGACTAACGCAAACATGATTTGACTCTGTCGTACCTTAAAATCTGCCCATGTCTTTGTGATTTCAGGGCATCGACATGGCCAAGCTCCTGGAGGCTCAGATAAGAAGCGACCCGAATTTCGAGGTCCCTGCAAAGAGCCACCTCGGCCTGGTCGTCTTCTGTCTGAAAGTATGAGACGCAACCTTGATGTTGCCATTTAATAAACTATAAAACGAGTTTATCCCTGCAAGGCGACACCATACTTACTGGCTAATGATTGTTGAAATTTATTAAAGTTTACTGTCTTGTTCAAAGGTGAGACAGTAAACTAGCTTGGCTAGTTTTATCGCGCGCGGGTGAAGGGCAGGCACGATCACAAACATCCGTTATGTGTGCGGTGCTGAATATAAATTGAGCTTCATCTAATTCTAGGCAGGAGATGCGTTGACGCAGGAGCTGCTGAGGCGTTTGACCCGATCTGGCACCATGTACCTGATCCCCGCAGACATTTACACCAAACGTATCCTCCGATTCACAGTGACCTCACAGTACACCACGGCAGAAGACATCCTCAGAGACTGGGGGATCATCTCCAGAGTGGCTTCCACTCTGCTGGCCGAGACCCAGGCTCCAAACCATGTAGCCCAGGCCAAGATAGTGCAAGATGAGGTGATAGGAAGCGCTGACGAAAACAAAGATGCGCCGTCTGGAGGGGCAGAGGACACTGCCTCCAGGATGGACAGGTCTCAAGTGGAGCTGTGGATCGACAAGGCCTGGAACAGATCCAGGAGACCGATGCGCTCACTGAGCTGCAACAGCGAGCCTCTGCCTTACAGTTACCTTTGCCCCCTCTTTAGCTACGACTCCGAAACAGACCCTGACAAAGACACAGCGTTTGCCCTTCCTGTGGACCACGGCGCCACATCAGGGTACGGCTCGGTGGTCCAGATCAAACAAATGCCCTCAAATCTTCAGGGTAAACAGGTCATGAAAAAGCTAACCAAGTTCAACAGCGTGCCAAGCTTCTGCCACCAGTGGGTGCAGTGCAGCCGCTACCAGCCCTGCCCCGCCATCAAGGTGTCCAAGGGGCTTCAGCCATTCTTGTCCTCCACCTGCAGAAGAGTGACCTGCATGTCTTCCTCACCCGTAGCCAACGCGACCTCCTCTCCTTCCCCGGTGGAAAGTACCGGGGCTCCTACGCTCCTGTAAAGACCCTCAGGGCAGGTTACTGGAGTTAACCAATGGCTGGCCTTTACTGAAAAGAAAGTCAGATTCCTCCATTTAACATCCGAAAACAGATGGTCCTTTTTTTCTTTGAACGGCTTCCTAATCTCCAATATTACATCCCAGTTATATTGCACGGCCCTAAGTTCATCCATACAATAATTCAAATGTTAATAATCAAATCGTTTATGACTCATTATTAACTATGACTGAGCATTTTTGCAGTGCCCTTGATTGAAGATCACCAACCGAGTTAATAAACAGAGAATCGCTTGGAACTATATTTCCTCATTTGTTATGTTTGCTTCTTTTATTTTATCAAAAATACCGAATGCCAAAAATGATTCTACATTAAAATATTTCACAATAAAACATTTCGCTACATCAGGGTGAAGTAGCTTGGAGAATGATTTCAAAATCACTGAGCATCTGGAAACAATAAAAATGTTTGTGGTCCACGGCTGATCGAAACGTTCAAAGCCTGAGCCTCCCCTCTGCAATGGAGTCATATATCTCCTGAGTCATGGGTATGTAGCTGTCGTTCTCCTCCAGGAAGAACATGGGCTCCTGAATAACGGCTGGGTTGAAGCCCTCCTCGGCCAGCTTCACCTTCATCTGCTTGAATGTCCCGGTCACCTGCAGCTCTTTCTGCCGGAGGAATAAAGAGAGAGTCCTTACTGGCATCTTGCGCCCGCCTCTCTCGGGTTGCTTTTGGCGGGCCGAACTTTACCTGGATGCGGATGAAGCGCGGCCTCGCGTAGCTAGGGAGGTAGTTCTTGACGTGCTGATATGCAGCTTTGCCGTCGAAGGCCATTCCTTCTTTCAGGGTCAACGCCGCCATGCCAATCCTCCCCTCGTGCCCTGAAATGCCGAGCAAACAACTCGTCTGTTAATCTGTTTCACACAGCAGAGCAAACAACTCGTCTGTTAATCTGTTTCACACAGCAGCACAATAGAAGAAGCGTTATTACAAAGTAGTCATGAGGGTGAGTGATCGATCAAAATGTCGATTGTATCGATACACGCCGCACGCACAGATACACGGCGCAAACTTGCCAAAAAATGAAATTATTTTCATAAAGCAGGGCAGTGAGAAAGTCGCAGGCGAAGTGAATTAAAAGGAGAATAAAATGGAAGATGATGCTGTTAAAACCTTTGACCGAAAAAACTTTTTTCTGCACAGGGGGACTTCTTCTTGTCATTGGGGATCGTTCAGATGTTTAAACTTTATTTATAATATTTTCGGTTGTTTTTATTTTAAATGCTTTTTCATGGTTTCATAATAATTATTATATAATATTCATAGTATAATAACTTGTTGTTGAGTGATAATTTTGAACAATTTGATATTTCAGGAATGAAATCCAGAGAAGATGAATAAAAATTTCTATTAAATTTTTGTATTACAGTTTCTGAAAACTACTAAAATTATAACTGTTGCATTGTTTTTGGAAAAAAAACTTTTTTTGATAATTACGTATTTTCTATTTACCTATAAACCTTGTCCTAATTCTGACCAGGGTTCTAAACATTTAATAATGAAAAAAGGGAAACACAACAAAAACAGTTAAAGATCATGAAAATGAATTGAGATTTAGCAATTCAAAGATTGAAAAATACCAGTATCAGTATCAGCAATACCGGCCCAGTATTTACTTGGTAACGATCAACGCCAAAATATGCAGTATTACAAAGTCACTTGGCTGTTGTGGTTGAACATCTCTATTGTCCTGAATTCTGGCGCTGTTACTGCAGGATTATACGGCCCGTGGGCTCAACGACAAATGATTTATTGGCTGGCGAAAGTTGAAAAGCCTTCAAATTAAACAAATTCTCTGAAACAGACTTTCTGCATTCACATATTTATCATTACGTGTCCTACTGAACATGCTATCTAGCATATCTTCACCTGGGACCTTCACACCGTAGACGTTTGCCTCCTCAATGCAGTCGAACGTGAGTAGAAGATCCACCACCTCTGTGGTCGCCACATTTTCTCCTTTCCACCTGTGTTTGAATACAACGCACACACTCAGTAAGCGAAAAATAGGAATTATATCTAGAGCCTTTATCGCTAAGCGACAGTCATTTGATAACATCCATTGTTTGTAGGAAGTCTAGAAAACAATGATGAACAAATTTTATGAATTCAAACTTCATCTTAAGCAAATAATAGCCATGATGTCTGAAAAAGAAATGTTTCAAAATCTAATTTATGGATTGTATTTAATCTAATAGAATATATGCTATCCCATTACAATGCTGTCTGACATCTATATCATTCACTCTCTAATTCACACGTCTGAGCAATTTCGGGTCTCCAGTGAAGCTCCTGGATGTGTTTGGACTGAAGGAGGAACCCGAAGAACCAGGAGGAACCCCATGCAGATTCGGGGAGAACTTGGAGACTCCACACAGAAAAGGCACCCCGCTCCTGTGGGAATCCAATCGGGAACCTTCTTGCTGTGAAGCGGAAGCGCTAACCGCTTAGCTGCTGTGCTTCTTTACCCAACTATCCGATTTGAATACTCAAATCTGGGAGGATTAAATATGCATCGGCTCAGTACTATATCTGCATCCAAAGGTCGCCGCTCAAGTTTGACAAGAATGTCACAGAAAAAAATTAATATTTGTTTATCAAGTCTATGACTGTCTTGTTTGTTAGACAAACCTGAAAGTGTCTCCAATTCTGTCTTGGAAGTAAACAAAGCCTTCGCTGTCGATCCTGAGCAGATCCCCGCTGTTATAGTAGAGGTCCCTCTTAACGAAGACATCCCGCAGCTTCTTCTTCTCTGTCTGCTGGTTGTTCTTAGCGTAGCCAAGGAAAGGGGCCCTGTTGCTAATCTTCGCCACCAATAAACCGACCTCTCCTGCAAGGAGAGAAGAAGGGTTTGAAGACGATAGATCTGACTTGAGTGACTTGTTTTGGGGGAGGAGTGGCTTCACCTCTGGGCACTTCAATGCAAAATCCCTGAGAGTCTTTGACGGGCTCCTCTTTCTCGGTGTCGTACTTTATGAGGGCGTAAGGAGTCCCCATCTGAAATAACACAAGACTGATGAAGCAGCTGTAAAATTATGAATCCAAGGAGCTACAATCTATGTGAAAACTCTGTGACAGGTAAAAAACATGGCCGATCCCAAGGCTAAACCTAGCAAAAATAAATATTTAATCAAGCTTGGAGAGTAAGACTTGGGAAGACTGGTTGTCGCTGCCAGAATAGCCTTTTATTGTCATTGCATTACAAAACACAACAAAATTGTAGTGCTGCTCCATGGTGTTCCCACAAACAAAAGGGGAAGGTAAAATGCAACAATATGCTACATGATATAATATTATACAATGAATTAAAAAAAAACAACCGATGCAATAAAGTGAACTGTGCAACTGGAACCGGCTGTCTGAAAGTTTGCCTGCCTGGTGCTGTGACCGGTTTTAAAACCGATTCACCTTGTGGAGGAAATGCTCTTTGCCGATGGCGCCGACTTTCCCAATGTAGTTGATGAAGCCGATATTCCCCTCGGTCGCCCCGTAGCATTCGCAAATACGAATGTCTCCGAAACGCTGGTGGAAGTCCGTCCAGGTATCGGCCCGGATCCCGTTCCCCACAGCCACTCTGACCTTGTGATCCCTGTCGTTGTCTTTCTGTGAGGAGGAGAACGGGGGGAGGGGGGGCAACATGACGTTTCGGCATGTACATCCGGTCCGAGCGCGGCAAACATTTCACCCGGTCGAGCTTCACCTTTGGTGTGTTGCAGAGGTAGCGCATTATCTCGCCAATGTACTGAATAACAGTCACGTTGTACTTCCTGCAGTCATTCCAGAAGTGCGTAGCGGAGAATTTGCGCCTCAGAACAACCGTGATTCCTGGGAGTAGAAATGCACCGGTGTTAGTGATCAATAAACTCCCATACAAGCGAACTTTAGACCTTTGAAAGACAAACAGTGGAGGTCACTGTCGGTCAATTACATACTCATGCCTTTTGAATAAAAACAAGCAAAAGTAAATGGCTCTGGGCTTTTTCTCTGGGTGGCGTTTAAACGATTTCGTTTCAGGAAAAAAAACCCACCTCTCTCTATGGCACCGCATAGCCCCATCAAGAAGGCGGCGCTGTGGTAAAGAGGCATGTACACGTAGATGATGTCGTCAGAGTGCACGCCGGTGATGTACTGAATGAAAGACGCCATCCACAGTCTCTCGTGACTGACAATGGCTGCCTTGGGAAGCCCTGCGAGAAGAGATGAGGTCAGGGCTGAGCGGGAAGAATGACACACATTGCTATACACAACACGGCGACACACGCCAAATTTGACTGAATTATCTTAAAGTTCAGACATTCCTGGTTTTGAGTGTATTTCGGACAGACGTGCGTGCAACAAAAGACACCACAACTAGACAAAGAGAACGATCTGCGAGCAAATAACCACAGCTGAAATCGTCTGGAGCTCACCCGTGGTTCCAGAGGTGTAAATGTAGAGCGCGGGGCTCTTAATGGTGATGTTGGCCCTCAGCTTGGGGGACAGCGTTTCGTCCGAGGCGTTCTGGATCTTGTCGGAGAGGTTCTCAGTGCCCTCCAGCTCGCAGCCCTTGCCCAGAATGAACACACGGACGCCCTGCTGCTGCAAAGTGGGCAGCACCTCCTCTACGGCCTCTCGGAGATCTAGGAGGCGAAGGAGACAGGGTGTTCCGGGTAGATACAGTCACATCTATTTTCATGGAAACTGCGCACGTTGGTACAAATGCTGGCTAAAATACTTCACTGATCAATACTTCTGATTGCAAATGCTCTGATGACGTTCCTGCAGGACGCTGGTGTTGTTTAGATACTGGGGTTGACATTGTGCTTATTCTGAAGATGTACTGTTAATGAACCAAACCCCAGAGGGATGCCTCCAAAGCGGCAAGACCCTGGATCCCCGCGAACATCTTATTCTTACGAAACCCTGAAAAAAAACCACCTAAAAACGAAACATCTGTCAAAAAACTTCCAAATGTTTTGTCAATCTTTCGTGCTGCCAGGAGGCCTCACAATAGCAACAAGCAAACTCCCCCAGCCCACCCAATCTGGGCAGGACTGTTACTCTGTCATCTGCATTGGATCCTGGCTGCTCCCAGGATTGCGCAGTTCTGCAGAAATCTCTGCAATGATGAATTCTCTGTGGAATCCACTGACACCGCTCTCCCAGCTGGGGGGTTCCTGCTCCAAGTAGCCGCATATACAGTTTATTGGGGCGAGTGAATGGTTGTATATCTGTATGGGATGTGTGAGTGAAAGTGAATGGTTGTATGTGTCTCCTGTATACGACCTGCCAATGATAGAGTAAATGGTTGTGGGTCCATACAGGGCAAGTGGCCCTGTGATTGGCTGGCAGCTGGTGCAGCCCCCAACCAACCTACACACACAGCCCTTAAGTGAAGGATAATTGGTATAGACAGGTTTTCTTTTTCGCCTTCTTTTCCTTTTGGCTTTTCCCTTCAGGGCTCCCTAAAGACAAACAACATCCTTCTTTTCTCTCACACCAACTAACTTCATGTCCTCTTTCTTTGTTTCTTTGACACAATTTCCGAATCATTTTAGTAGATCTCATTATATCAGAGAGAGAGAGAGAATGAGAGCGAGAGAGAGACAGAGAGAGAGAGAGAGAGAGAGAGAGAGAGAGAGAGACAGACAGACAGACAGACAGAGACATATAGATATATATATACACACACGTGCATATACATGTACATATATTTATGAATTTATATATTCACATAAATATATTCAAACGTACACATAACATTATGAATATATATAATTCCAGAGTATTTAGAGTCCAATCATCCAGAATTGGCCCGTGCTCGAATGATCAAAAAAATTAAAATGGTAAAGAAATGAATTCATTAACTTGGCAACTAAAATGAAGGTTGTCTTAAAAGTGTCAACATAGTAGCATGAAGTGCTGAATGATAGAATGAATGGTTGATTGTACACTGTCTTGTGAGTCAATACAGTGTATGTATAGTTAAAAAAAAATAGCTGCATAAAGTGCATTATTACTTAGTAGTAGTAGAAATAAAAAAGCAGCCAAGTAACAGAGCTGTATATATGTTTAACGCCCAAATACACATTTAAAGAAAAATAATTCATTATATTTGGAAAAAAATTAAAGGTCGTAAAAGAGTCTTAAAATAGTAGCATAACGTGCATTTTTAGTTGAAGCTGAAAAAGAAAAGCAGTCAAGTGACAGAGTCCCGGGCCAACCGGGCCCCCGGGGGCCCCGGCGGCGCCTCACCTGCCCCGGCAAGCAGCACCCGGGCCCCGCAGCAGGAGAAGCAGTGCAGCAGCGACCTGGCCCGGATGTTGCAGTTGAGCAGCGCCACGGTGCAGCCCAGCTTGGACAGGCCGAGCCACAGCCACACGAACACCGGCTCGTTGCCCATGAAGATGGCCACCGTCTCGCCCTCGCCCACCTGGCCCTCCAGGGCCCGGGCCACCCGGTTGCTCTCCCGGTCCGCCTGGCCGTAGGTGAAGCTGCGCTCCTCGAAGGCGAGGAAGGGTTTGTCCGGCTGCCTCGCCGCCCTCTCCAGGAAACAGTCCAGCATGCTGAAGAACGGCCTCCGCCTACAGAGCCGCTGCAGGCGCACCGCGACGCCCAGGGCGGCCGCGGCGTAGCGGAGGTCCTGCACGAAGTAAGGGTTTCTCAGGTAGAGGAGCAGCGGCAGGACGGCGGAGGCCGTGAGGACGGCGGTGAGGACGTAGGTGATCATCGTGGTCGGTTCTGCAGGACGGAGCAGCCTCCTGCGCCCGGGAGCACGGCTTTCACTCACAACGTGGACTTTGAGCATCACCTTTTACGCCCAACCTCTGCTGTGGGTGGAACCCGAGGGATGGACACTGATCCCAGCGCTGCAGGGGACAACAATTCAACATATACGCAAGATAGACGACTGTCGCAACCCTCGGTTACAATAATATCAACACAACTACTGCTAAGAACAATAATATTGACACAACAAAAATACTACTGCTACCACTACGAAAACTACTACACTAATAATAGATAATACATGATAATAATACCAAAATGATAAAAAACAATATTACGACTCCGACAACTACTACTAATAGTAATAACAATAACACAAATAATAATTAAAAAAACATACTATTACTACGACAACTACTACTACCACTAATAATAATAATGATGACACAAACAATAATAGTAACAACAATATAGTAACATTAACAACATTAAAATAAATGAATAAATTATATATATATATTATATATATTATATTATATTATATATAATATCGAGTATATACATCAAAAACAGACTGATATGACATTGCCTTGGCGCTGAGTAGGTTTAATTAAAAAACAAAAATAGAATTATTAAAATCTGTTGCCTGCTCTCCAATAGACTAGAAGATATTTAGTTCTCGCCAGTCACTCACTGGATCGGCCCCGTCCTGTGTGAGGGATGGATGGCAGTCTCCACTGTGACCCCCGGCGACCGTCAGGTCAGGGTGTGCTGGATTGGGATAAAACCCCACAGTCCTGAAGTGTTTCTAACCTCGCCAGGGCACAGGTTTGGGGACAACAGGGTGTCGAACCATTGTTTCATGCAGGCGTGCACTTACTGTGTCTGGTATGTCTAATAGGCTTCCATCAACTGGTATTATCATCAAACTGATGAATTAATTAGACCCTGATAGAAGTTTATATTGTGTTTGGCAAAGAGTTTTGAAAATACTACAATGTCATTTTTGGTGTTTTACAATGCATTAAAGTGAATATTTAGATAGAGTTTGGGTGCTATTCTGGTCAGAGCACTGCCTGAGTTCTTGAAGTGAATGGCTTCTCCCTGTGAATTTTCCGTGGGCTCCCTGGCTTCCTGCAGCACACCAGAAACTGCCTGCAGGTGAATGAATGAGAGAGCGAATGGCTGCAGATGACTGACTGCCAGGTGAACGGTTCATATTAAACCCTGCCTCCCACTGGCTCTGCTCCAGCCCCCCCTGACCTCGTGTGGCGGGGAAGCGGATGGGACAATGGATAAATGAATGAAATTGAAACCGCCTGTAACAGAATCCACAAAATACCAAGACAAACAGGTTGGTTTCGTTGATATAAATGTACAAGAATACACAACGTCTTCAAGTCGCGTGAATTCATAAATATGAAATACTTGAATGTTAAAAAAACCCCCAGTGATTTAACGTCATTATATTCATTACAGTGCTTTATATATTGAATTAATTTGAGATGACTGGCAAAGTTTGAAAGGTGTTTTTATCAAACCTGCAGCTGTAAAATAATACATTTAACAATAGGTAACTTCACACTATTATGGGTACTAGAAATCCTGTTGAGAGCTGGCAACGCTGTTGTAGAGCGAGAATTCCTGAATGTGTGTATTTGTCGCCACTCTGTGGCCATTTAGTGTTCAGCACCTTTTAAACACGTCAACACTGGCAGGTCAGAAATCAGCAGTTCAAACACAGGTGAGTACTTGGTCCAACCTGAATAAATCACTTTATTTTCTTTACAAGTATTTTTGTAGATATTGGCAAAGAAAATGCTTTTTTTAAAAACACCATTTATACATTTCATAAGTTCTTAAACTGGTATAACAACACAAACTGCAAAACAATATCCATCATATACGTTGGATTTAAAAAAAGAAGCATTGCGAACATCTTTTCACACACACACACACACACACACACACACACAAACGCACACACACACACACACACACACACACACCAGCTACTGCATTTCCACAACTGTAGGAATGTTATCATTTTAAGTGCTGAGAACTGTTTCCATATTTACTGTTGGATATTTTCCTTGTATTCTTTTAAACAAAGACTTAATTCATACTAATTTTTTTATCAGTTTAATTTCTAACAGATTCTTAATAATTATTATTATTTCTTGCTAATTTTTAGATAATTTTCTTGCTGAATTGAGTTCATTTTTTTTCAATCATTCTGAAAAATGTTTTTTGCAGATTTAGAGATTTTCTGATCTTTTACTCAAGTTTTTGACCTTTGATTTTTCCAGCAAAATTAAAGTTTCAAGAAAACCAGCATGTTATTCAAGGTCTAATGTACCTTACAAATTTTTGATACGAGATAAATCCACAATGTAGTTAACAGTAAGTCAATGTTTGCTTTATATCAATATATTAATCAGCCGGCGTGCAAAACCTTTCCTTCCTCACGACTGTTTAGAAATGTATGCGTCTTCTGGGAAATGATGTGAGCTCGGCTGAGCACGTCCGCTCGGTCCCTGAGCGGTGCCTATGTCACTTTAAGTTCAAACTGCAAGAGCAGCACAGCCAGCGGGATCTTAAAGTCTGACAGCTCCTGAAATGATGGCACCGTAGACCTCGGCCGTGAGCGGCACGTAGCGCTTCTCATCGTCGTCCAGGATGTAGAGCGGGTCCCGGATACGTCCCGGATCGAAACTCTCCTCCACCAGCTTCGCTTTCATCTGCTTGAAAGTCCCGGTGACTTGCATTGCATTCTTGATGAAAAACAAAAACACATAAATCATTAGTCACCCCCCCTGTTTTCTATTCTATTTTATTTGTATCTGGGATGCGGACGGAGCTGCAAAATAAACTCACCTGAATCCTTATGAAGCGCGGACGGGCATATGAAGGCAGGTAGCTGATCACATGATCGTGCATTCTCGCTCCATCGAACCGCGCGCCTCCCTTCACTGTAACAGCTGCCATTCCAATCCGGCCCTCATGTCCTACAGAAAGCCGTCAGGCGTCAATTCTTCATTTTATCCACTGCGTAATTCATCTAGACCTCTAAGCGTGCCTCCATTTTTACCCGCCGCACACACGAATCAAGTGTCTGTCTGTCCATCACCTGGCACTCGGACTCCATAAACGTTGGCTTCTCCAAGGACGTCGCTGATGGTCAAGATGTCGGCGACCTCGGTTGTGGCCACGTTTTCACCTTTCCACCTGAAAAAAAAAATGACACTGGGGTTGCTGACGACTGGCAGCAGGGAGGGGAAAGGGGAAAACACGGCCTGACGGTGAGTGAGGGCGTTAGGGAGGAAGCCTGGTGTCGTTCTCTGGTTCTGCACATCTGCATCACAACCGACGACACTGACAGACTTAATGTTATAATTAAGACTAGGCAACCTTTTCCGAACGTATGAATGAATGAGTGAATGGCTGTATGTCTCTATATGATGTGAATGAATGAGTGAATGGCTGTATGTCTCTATCACATGTAAACTAATGAATGAGTGAATAGCTGTATGCCTCTATGACATGTAAATGACTGAATGAATGGGTGAATAGCTGTATGCCTCTATATGATATGTAAACTAATAAATGAATGAGTGAATAGCTGTATTACTCTATGTGACATGTAAATGAATCAATGAATGAATGAGTAAATAGCTGTATGTCCCTATATGACATGTAAATGAATGAATGAATGAATGAATGAGTAAATAGCTGTATGTCCCTATATGACATGTAAATGAATGAATGAAGAAATGGCTGTGTCTCTATATGACGTGAATGAATGAATGAGTGAATGGCTGTGTGTCTCTATATGACATGTAAATGAATGAATGAGAGAGTGAATGGTTGTATATCTCCATATGTGTTCGAGGGGGACTCTTGCCTCTCATCCAATGACAGCTGGAATAGGCTCCGGCCCCCAGAGTCCAGGATATTGAATGAATGAATGAGTTTATTCTTAAACCAATGGATTAAACAGTAAACACATCAAGTCAAAACCCTTGAAAAATAAAAACAAGCTGTCAAAATAAAAGCCTGGCAGGCCGGTTACCTGAAGGTGTCGCCAACACGATCCTGAAAGTAGATGTAATCGTCTCTGTCGATCTTCATCAGGTCCCCGCTGTTGAAATAAAGGTCTCCCTTTCTGAAAACGTCACGGAGCCTTTTCCTCTCCGTCTGTTCTTCGTTCTCGGCATAGCCGACGAACGGGGCGACGTTGGTGATCTTTGAGACCAGCAGGCCCGTCTCACCTTCAACAAAGACAGCGACATGAAAAAACAACGCCTCTGCGGGCGAAGTTGGAAAAACAGCAGCAGGGTCTTTTCCCCACGCTCACCTTTTGGCGCCTCCACGCAGAGGCCGGCGGCGTCTCGAACCGGCTCATCACGCTCCGTGTCGTACTTTATGAGGGAGTACGGAAACAGTTTCTACCAGGGAAGGACAACAGCGGAGTTTTAATATCGGTTTCAATATCAGGATAAAAGCAGGTACAAACACGTTATGTTGACGTGTTCGATATTTGTATATCTAAAAGTGTTTCCCAACTACTGTGCCGCAGCTGTCAGAGATCTTCAAGTGTGCCCTGGAAAATGGCCACTTTCACCTGATTGGTCAAAAAATTATTTATTCAATGCGAATAATGTGTCTTCCTACGTCTATCGACGTGGGCAGCTTGCAGTGACAGGCAGAACGATGAAAAAATCTTCCACTCGTTGCCAACAGGTAGTGAATGAACCTGTGGATCGGACCTGCTTCTGCTCAAACAGCAGAGTAATCGGTGATGCTTCGAGTGAGACAGCGGCAGCGACGCACGATGGATAAATATTTGAAAAGAAAAAGTACTCAATCAGGACCCTCATGTCCTGAAGAACATTCTGATCCAGATGAAGGCTGGAGTATGAGTAGTAGTCAGAAGAAAGTGAAAAAAGGTGAGCTGAAGACAATACAATGAAAGTTACATTGTGTTTGGATTCACTTTTACCGGGGAACCAACCGAGCCGACTGCGTTCTGCCTGGTGTGCGGGGAAATGCTGCCACGGTTCCCTGAAAACTCAAATGCCATCTCCAAACTAAAGACCCTTCACTTCGAGATAAGAACTAGGACTATTTTGTTCAACTGCGTAAACAGACTGAGAAACAGGCAGCGTTGTTGAAGAAAACCAGCAAGACGAGTGAGAAAGCTGTGAAAACTAGCTCCAAAGTTACTGAACTCATCGCTAAACCCAAGCAGCCAGTTCCTGCAAGAATATCAGATTTGTGTCCAACCAAACAGGGCCAGATTTCACACTGAGCAAACTGAGACTACAGTTTCATTCTATTTCATGAACA
>CAAKHD010002268.1:6510-34279 GCA_901007705.1 Fistularia tabacaria
GTGGGGGAGAGGGGAAAAGAGAATATAAACTGAACTGACATTTGTCTGGGGGGGAGAAAAAAAAAAAAAACAGATCTTTTCTCCTGTGTCCGTGAGGTGTGTGTGTGTGTGTGTGTGTGTGTGTGTGTGTGTGTGTGTGTGTGTGTGTGTGTGTGTGTGCGCGCGCGCGCGATTGCACGTGCGCAACTATGTGTGTGTGTGTTTGTGTGCTCATGCTCTGTTTCAGCCATACCGAGCTGCAGGTGTGTATGTTTTAAGATGTCTCCCGCCGGCCAAGGCGCAATATTCAATGGAATTAGGCAGGGATGCACATAATTACTATTGATTGCTTTGTGGCGCAAAAATTGCTTCCCTTTGTCTTGTCCTCAGCGAGAGGTGGGAGAAGGCAATTAGCAGCGAGGACACGATAGAAGCGCAGACCCTCTCGTAATGAAAGCCAAAGAGAGAAGCGACCCCCCGCGAGTAATGCCCTTTTGCTCACTGAGCATCACAACACCATTAAGCACTGATATCTTCTTATCTGTCGCACTCGCGCAGCCTTGATCTCGGCTCACGCTACACTTTTTTCTGCAAGTCCTGAAATTGTACTGAAGGTTCGAAAGATCTAAAAAAAAAAAAAGAATAGAATATTTACTTCTGTATTATTTTGCACAAAATATATCTGAATCTCTGAAAAATGGTCCGTCAGCATCCTCATCCCTAATGCCGCCCCTCCCGTCACCCCACCCGACTATACATATGGTGAGAAATGCTTTGCTCTTGAGGGAGAAAAAAAAAAAAAAAAGGGCATATTTCCTCTTTGAGGAATTGCACGGCCCTTTACAGTGTGACTCCGAGACGCTTTTTAAAACCGATCCAGGGTCCAGAAATAAATAACTGTGTTGTCGTAAAAAGAAATCCACACTCAATTTTGCTGAGTAACACTTCATTTCAGGTCTATTTAACAAAATAGTTTTGTGTCTTGATGAATAATACACATTTTCTCCAGCCTTTTTTTTTTTTCCCCTTTCACTCCATCTCAAGAGTTCAGAATACACATTTTACGTTTGAAAATATTTACATATAAACAGCACGGGACGCACCGAGGGTTTTTGAACTTTCCCAAAAAGAGGTTGTCTGATAATTGTGCGAGCATGTGTTCGTATACAATCAGATATGCTCTTAGATATTGATCTGATTTTAGATTTCCCATATATACTTCAATACCCAACATTAAAAAAAAAACAAAAAAAAAACCCTCGGTGCCCCACAACCAATACAGCTGATTGTATAATAACAGTATTTCTTTCTTTGTACTCCAGATAGTCCTCTGTGTTGTTTCAGGCACACTTTATGTAACAGTTTCGCTGATGAAAACTATAAGGGAGAGGGTAAAACAATCTTTTTTTTTTTTTTTTTTTTATTATTATTTCCAGCTACAGTGAGTCGGTGTCTCGTGGAAAAGAGCGCAAGGTATGCCGTGACGAACTTGCCTGCTGTTTGAGTCGTGGGAGAACAGATGGGTTCATTAGACATTCACAGACGTAGAGAAAAAGAAAAGAGAAAAAGTAATCTTGGCATATGCTGCTGGTCCGTCCTTGACAACTGTGCAACGTCACAAGAAGAACGGCAACTTCTGGTTTTGGCGCACTGTGGATGTGTGCTGCGTAAATAAATAAATTACAAAAGCACGGCCTCTTTCTCTGAGTGACACACACTGTAATGCAACTTGCTAATCCATGTGTTACCATCTGTTTTGGTTTATTCCCTATGTAGAAAAAAAAGATAGAAAATCACTAAGCCTCAGATTTTTCTTCTGGTCTCATTAATTGTCAATGACAAAAACTAAAAATTTCATGACATCTGTTGATGGAGAATCCACCCGACCTACAGTGTGTTGCAGAGCGACATGCATTGTCTTATCCGTCTCGTCTTACTTGCTTGAAAATCCTCACCTTGTTTTTTTTTCTGTATTTTTTTTGGGGGGGGGGGCTGTCAGTTGAGCGCGACCTCCATCCCGATGGTCTTGCTTTCGGCGGAGGGCTCCCGCGGGCCTCCCCCCCTTGCCTGGTTAACGAAAGCAGCTCGCTCGAAGTAGAAGACCAACCGCGGCCGGTCGGGTTCGACAAATTCACCGCCGACTGTGTCGCGGGAAACCTTATCGGAGGGATCGCGTGGTATACCCGGGTTCGGATCGATCGCCACAGAACACTGGAAATCCCCCCGACCCAGTTGCTTCTATCCAAAGCGCAGTGCTTTTCTCCAGATATGAGCGAATTCAGTTCCACATTTTTAACCGCGATCCACCCGTCCGTGCCATCGCAAGCCCGCCGATTCCGCCTCCCCCTCCGCTTGCTGTTACCGGAATGTCGAAGGATACAACGTAAAAGGGTGGAACCGCAGCAGAGTTCAAAGGAAGCGGCACTTGAAAACTGTCTGCGCTGTTTAATGTTGCATGAAGTCAGAGGTCACGTCGAAAACGGCAATAAGGCGTTTCACGTCGGGGGCGATGATTCCTTTGAGCTGGCTTTCCTTCGCTGCCCAGTCACGTGCATTCGTCACACAGAACACGAGAGGTGATGGGATGATGAAGGTATCTGCGCATCGGGAGGTTGTTCTTGATATATTGGTGTGTTGTTTAGGTCTTTTTTCTTCTTTTTTTTCGAGAGGCTGCATAAATGGAGGACGTCTGCCTCTTCAAACAGGCAGACACTTCAAGCGTCAGTAGTTAACGCTGATAATGACTTCAGCTCCACGTGGACGCTCACGAATGAATGTCAACAATTTTATTTCTTCCTCTGTGACTCATCGACAGTGTGCAGCTTGAGAGTCTTAAAGCTGATTTTCCAGACGGCGAGATTCTTGCAAAAAATTAGTTTGGGCGCCTGTAAAGGTAATGCATCTCTTCAGTCATTGGTTTTTATCCCATGTTCATTTCTGTCTCATTACAGAGAGCCGGGAGCTGCTATTAAGCAGCTCATCCATCACCGCCCAGGAAAAGGGTCTTAAAAGGTTAACAGGAACGGATTTTCTGGAAATGGGGGGGAAAAAAAAAAAATTCGGGTGATGAATTGCCTGATCTTACGGGAATTCACCTCTGAATTAATGACCAGTATTTATCACTCAGAAAACATCGTATTGAGGGTTGGTCGGGCGCAGTTTCTGGACACCGCTCCGCTCTGGAAAAACACCAAGACAATACATTAGGCTGCCATCATAACCCCGGACATGAGCGCGCACCCCGTCGGAGCCATTTTTATAAATCGGGAAGGGCAAAAGGAAAAATCTATTAGACAACCTTCAGCGACGGGGTGATGCCACGATTTTGTATTTCAAGCCAGGTTTAAGTGGCTTATTGGGTGTAGACCGATGCACCGGGGAGAAATAGAGTGCCGGCGTATGCTCCGTGTCTGCTAAAAGGATTCGCGGAGTCGGTCCCTTTGTTCGCCTGTTTGCCTCGACTCGTCGAGCGTGCCCACCGCGCCGGCGCCCAGCTGCATGATTTATCGCCGAATACGGCACGGTTAAAGGAAATTAAAGCCGGACGCTCTTGGCTCGCTAATTACTCTGATAGCAAGTTCAAGCAGTTACTTAGAGAGGATATTTAGGAGGGTGTGGACCTCTGAGAGAACACAATAATGACAATTGAGCCGGGAGAGTTTGGCCAAGGTGACGTTGATGCAGAATTTGTATTCTTTGTTTTTCCTTTACGGTCGGAACACCTTTTAAAAAGTACACCTCACAGATGCTGTTAATACCTTTTTCTGCAGTTCGGCTTATTCTACTGTACAAACAATGGTTAGACACGTGATAAAAACTTTCCATCTTTGTCGTCTGCAATTTATAAATAAAATAAACTAAAATAAAAAATGTCTTCTAAGTGTTAGAGGTGAGATTCCTGCCATAGCGATAAAAAGTCTTATGAAGACAAACATTAATGTGTGATGTGCATCTTGTAAACAAGCTCTTCAAGTGAAGTTGTGAAACTCGAGCTCGGCTTTCACCGTGCTTTTCACGCGGAGTCAATACTTGTTTGACCCAAAAAAGTGGAAAAGAAAAAAAAAAGAAAAAAAAGCAAAGCACTATCAAGTGTGCTTCCACTTCGTTTTCCCGCTGTTGAGATTTTACGACACCCACGTGTGTGTGACAGACGAGTACAACAAGCAGATGACATTTATACAGAAATCAGTGTGATTAATTCACATTGCCGATGGTTAGGAAAGAGTTCAAAAGCATAGAAACTTTTTCTTGTGTATGTGAGAGACAGAGAGCAGCAAGTTAAGCGAGTCAACTTCTGAAAATATAGGACAATTAAAACTGGAGGGTGGAAAGAGCCTTGAGACAAGTTCTGTCTTCTTCTCAGCGGCTAAATTTGTATTTTTTGTTAAGCTTGTGAGAGCATCTCTGCAATACTATGCTTTTTTTTTTTTTTTTTTCCAGGTTCCTTAGGAATTGTGCTCCTGCCCTGTCAATCATACAAAATGGTGCAGTACGCAGGGCCTCGCCTGAGCTTTTCTTCCATCCCGGTGGAGTCTCTCTATGACAACGACTGGCCGTTGAGGCACTCGCGTCTCAAGCACTGCGCCGGCTTCCACCAGTCTCCGTTGTGGCAGCGGCAGATGGTGCAGTCGTCCACCTTTACTTCAATTCCGGCTGGGATGATCGTTGTTCCAGCAAAGCAATTTGGACCTGCCACATGGGAAGTAAGGGGAGGTGGGTGGAGACAGGAAAGAAGGAATGAGAAGGACAAGAAATGCACGTGTCTCTCTTGAGAGCCTCTCTTTCCGAAAAGGGTGATGGAGTGATGTGGAGAGCTGCAGGGAGTTAGAGGAGTCATAGCAGACGTACAGATCTTTTCACGGGCATGCACCAATGGGCTTGTTTTTGCAACACTAAAGCGCTTTTGTTAGTCTCCCCTTCTCCCTCGACATTGAGCGCTTTGCATCCTAATGCGCCGCGAGCATAGAAGCCTGCCAGGCACTGGTTTGGCAGTACAGAGATGCTGGAGTGCAGAGAGACAGAGGAGGAGGAGGAGAGAGAGAGAAAGCTGCTTTGAGAGGCAGCAGGGAGGATGGAGTTAATCACATCGGGCTGCATGAAAAGGCCACAGAACTCCTCACCAATTCTGCATCTCCCTCTCTCTCCCTCTCTCTCTCTCTCTCTCTCTCTCTCTCACACTCACACACACACACACACACACAGAGGCAGCGATAAACAAAACAATCAACAAATCGGATTAAATTTGACATCTGATTTATCCTTAAAACACCAGGATTTACTCGTGTTGATCCCTTTGTTGATAAAAAAGAAATCCTTTAATTGTCAACCGTGTTCGGTGGCGAATCGCCGCATCACGTGCTCTGTCATGACAAATTAGTACGAGCGCTGTTTTTAAGATCAGCAGAAAAGAAGCAGCGATCATTTCCGGTAAATAAATCCGAACAGTTTGTATATCTGAGTGTGTGTGTGTGTGTGTGTGTGTGTGTGTGTGTTCCCGCTGCTTCTCGAGAAGGTAGCGAGAACTCGCCCCCCACCCCCCCAGTTTTAATCATTTAAATGAAGCAGTCAGTCGTTCGACAACTGTGACGGTGACTTTGAATTGCACTCCGTTATCCAGCTTCATAAAAGCCGCCACACTCGAGACTCTCCCAACGAGTAGTCATAAAAAACTCATATGTCTCATAACTCTTGAAAACACAGTGGCTTTCGCCGTTAATACTCCCGGCCATCTTTGTGTCCTCACCGATGCGATCTAACACAAGCCAGCCCGCAGCAAGCGCGACGGTTTGTTGACTTGTAAAGCCCAGTGAGGTGCGATGCATAGCTCCGGACGGAAGTTCTCCTACCGTGAAAGAACTTTGAACAAGAAATTGTGGAAAACTAACAAAAAAAAAAAACCAAAGATCCCGTTATGACGGTTCAGGTGTTTTTGCAGAGATGGGTTTTAGACACCTGGTGCTACACAACTGAGTCCATAGGAGAACATAATCCTGATTAATGTGACAGGTTACACATTTCTATTACAGTGTATTGGGAAAAAAAACCAAAAAGTTGACTCTGAGGATGTTTTGTTTGAGCTTCCAAGATCCAAAACCTCACATCAGGCGCAAGTTGCCGCGTGAAAATGAGCTGTGATTATCACACATAATAAAGATGTCCGGATTCCACTGTTTCAAATAAGCACCATCATTGTTCATATTTATAATAATGTTTACTATCATTATTTCTTAACAACACCTATCCAAATGTAACGCAGACAGTAAAGTAGAAATTTCATTGCACAGGGAAACACTTTTCTACACTGTGCAAACGCTTTGAATCTGGAATAAACGCCCTGCCCGTCGTTGCGTTAAATCGCACAGGATAAGTTCTCGTTCAGCTTTGCATCAAAATTCTAATTCTTAATATTGCAGTGAGAAGTTCCATCGGATGGTGCTAGTCAGTCGTATTAACGTGGTGCTGCTTCAGAGTATTTTAACTTACCCAAACTGGCGACTGACACCAAGACCGACAACAAGTAATTTGCGGAAAAGACAACCAAGATCAAATTCCTGTGAACTGTAGGTGGTTTGACAGACTAGCTCATTCTTTAGGAAACACCAACTGGACTCTGGTTGATACACCACTGAACACGAAGTCAAGGTTTCGATTAGCTTGTCTTCACAATCTGTACAACCCCTGAACCTCACACTGAGCATTCATTCATTTATTCATCGCATTCATTCATTTATTCATCGTCTATCATGCTTAACCTGCACACAGGGTCACATGGATGTTGGGGCTGACACTGAACGTCAACTGAGGTCTGAAATCCCGATGTTTTACTTTTCTGTGTTTTAATAGACCATAAAATCTCAATCCAGGAAAAAAAGCCATCATTTGCATTGTTTTGTGTTTTTTTGTTTTTTTGTCAGAATCATTTCAACAAAGGAGACATAAAACACTGTTTGGATTTTTATGATTGCGGATTCTCAATTGAATCTGGAAACAAAAGATACTTGGGCGGACAAGCTGTGGAGTGCAGATATTTTCAGTTTTCATTTCATTCCTCGGTGCCCTAATGGCGCCTATGCTATTGCACCAGCTATCTGAGGAATTGCACTTCCTTCTGGTTTCAATTCCTGCTGTGTTAATGAGTAAAAATAAGGCAGAGAAGGCAATAAATAAACTTGACACAGACAAAGGGAGCAGCGGGATACAAAATATCCCCATCCTTTGTCTCCTCATAGATGAATGCCGTTGTCTATTTGGAGCTAATAAAGGCCCTTTGATATGAGCTTAAGGGGGACATTGAAAACGCCTGCCAAGTCTTAACTCTTATTGATCTGCCTCTGGACAGATGGCACAGGTTACGGGAACAAGTCATTGGAGGTTGATGAGGTAAGAAGGTGAGCGGTGCCGCTGCCAAGTGTGATTGTATGAAGCCAGACAGATTTTAAGGCACAAAGACAAAGCGTCACCCGGCTGTCACAGTTCAGACGACACATCCATGTGATCGGACAATGGCCAATGAAAGGGAGTGAGGTCGCAAGATGTGTGACCTTTGTTTAAATTGCACGGTGCACTTCCCCGGCAAATTCGGGCCCAAAACGATGGTTCAAGTGCAAAGGTACAGCCAAAGAGGAATTTTTACATCATTCTTTTCATGTACACATTGTTAATGTGTCCAGCTGGGTGTCCCAGTAGACACCCAGCTGGACTCTAGCCTTGTTGCTAAATGTAAGTTGTGACCAAGCACTGTTGACAGCTAACATCTATATCGGGCTAGTTGCGTTGTTTGCTCATCAGAATTTAACTTTTCCAATTCAAATTCAGTAAACTTGTGTTGTAACATCTTTTTAATACTGATAATCTAATTGCTTTAAGTCAAAACTCATGGGCAAACACAGTCTGGTTTTAATTTCCAATTCAAACACGAGGTCTGTCTGATGTCTCTCTGATGTAAAATTGACCACTTTTAATAATGTAACTCTTATTTCCAGCGCGGCTGATTCTTGCAGAAAAACTGCAAATACCGCCACGTTGAGATTAGAGGTTTGAGTCTGACTGTTGCCTAATTGTCCAGGATTTTGACATAGCGATCCTTGGTAATGCGTTTAAGAAATAATAAAGATACAACGCGTGTTACGGCTTAAAATGGATTTATCTAATGCTTTTACAGCGCGGTTTGGTAACACTTGATAAAGATGAGAGACATGGAGGTGAGACCTCCCACCGGCTGACTGCCGTGTGGTCGTCCTTCTGCTCTTTCCCTGGCCTCCTTTAACTGTTTCCAAGAGGTGAGCTAATGAAGACGACCGTATAAAATGAGCCGCTGCATCAAACATACATTACGGAACATCACAACAAAATATCTTTTTCACAAAATTGCAATGTACACAGTTATAAATTGGCAATAAATAGACTCACATTAGCAAGTGCTTTGCTGACCCAGCTTCAAGTGAGATATCTTTTACACAGACCTTGTGGGCACACAAGCAATCCGAACATACAAAGGAGACTTTTTTTTAATCTCAAGGTCATGACCAGGCTCCATTTGTCACACAGGATTATTGGTTGCTTCTCCTGCAGATTCAGCCCTGTTTTAATCCAACCACCCAGACATCTTTTGCCCTACAAATCACCAAATCAATGATTAATGAGGAATAATTAGTAAAAACTTCCCCTCATTAAAGTTTCAGCGCATAGCGATTGGGGCTACCATTTGCAATTCTGATTGGTTGCAAAAGTTCAAACAACGCATGGGCTTTGCTTAAATTAATGTCAGAATTACTGGGTTTCAATTTGTCACTTCACAGAAAGGTCCATGTGAAAAAAAGGAAAATCCACTCTGGTGAGATTTTCTGTTTTCTGTTTCAACACTATTGCATGCACAGTTGTTGCATGAAAAGCATCCTCCAGTTGTAACTGCTGGCAAAACATCAACATCTGCGCCAACCTACAGAAAGAGCGGTGTTTCAGGAGACAGCTGGAAGGAAGACATTAAATCCCATCAAATATCATGAATGTGCAGCATCCACAACCACCAAGTTGGCTCGATTTTGTGATGACCTTCAGGAAATAATAAAACAGAAAGACAGCGCCCAAACCCCCAGATGGAGACCATCTGCAACTGCAGGTCATGCACTTGCATCTCCTGAGATGAGAGGATCATCTAAAAGTTGACGCTCCACTTTTTGACATGTCGCTTCAAGTTCAGGTTGGCAGACATAAAAAAAATAAAATTAAAAAAAAAACGCTCGTTTTTGTTCATTCGTCCATAATCCGCGCTCTGCGCCGCTCCTTCCGTTCAATTTGAATGAACCTGCCGTGAGTGGGCGGGGCTATAAACAATAACAAACAATCACATGACTCGCATAACGGAAGTCACACTTCCGGGTTCTTGGGCGTCAATACCGCGCCCAGCCGGTGGAGAGCAGAGCTCAGCCTTCTCAGCGGGGTCAAGGAATCGATAAAAGACGGTAAATTTAGGAAATTTGATATATATAAGGCTGCTGTCAACGGGAAATATGACCCCCTGAACTGAGTAGATTAGTAGAATCTCCCCATTGAGATGACCACTGATATTAGGAAATGGAATTGCAGATGTATTTTTGACTTGTCCGTGGAGGTTCTCAGCCATCCAGGTCACGGTGACTTCTTGTCGAAATCTTCTCGTCGCGGCGACTGGACTTGAATTTCTTCACTTGAAGACGTTACACCCCTCATCCGAGGAGCTTCTTCAGTTCTTTATTTTTCACTTGTTGCTCTGCGGCTCCACGAAGCTCTGAGGGATGGCACAGAGCTGCGCAACGATAAGTCTAGCAAAGTCCCACCTGCTCTTCCTCAGTGGGTCTTCAGTGAGTGATCCCACCATTCTGAAGCACTCGTGTAAAAACACTAGTTGGATCAAGTTAGCCTTAGTGGGGCGGATTATTGTCTCCTCCCTGGAGACACTGGTTCGTGTGTCATGTTGCAGAGGCTCCCCCGAAATTCACCCTGTGTCCCAGTGCCAGGGGGTCTTGCTCGCCGTGGTCCCGAGAGGCCAGGAGTCGTCCTGCAGGACGACCACAGCCGTCCATTTGTCTACAGACCATCTCGCAACACAAGACCACACATTGTACAATCGATGTGTTAGCGTGCTCCAGCAGTGGTTCACATTCTGTACATCCTGAGGACTGTGTGTTCAGTTCCCCAGTGACACTGAATGCTGTGCAGAATAAGAGCTGCAGGCTGCTCTCTCTCTGCCTCTGTCCTAGAGTGATCTCTGCTCAGGGCTGCTTCCAGTGTGTCGGGACTCGGTCTGTTCTCTTGGCGTGAAGCTGCTGTTTCTGACGGGTCATATGTGCCGATCACATACTGCCCCCGAAGGACTTGGAATGCTATCTCATTCCCCCAGCATCTCCTGAACAACATTAATCCCAGTTTCGAGGTCTGCGTTTTTTCGAAATTTGGAAGAAAAATAATCCGAACAAAGGAAGAAAACAATAATAATGCATTGCATTCGATTGATTCAAATGAATAGAAACAAATTCAGAATAATTCAATGTGACTTTAATGCTTGAAGAAGGTCAAAGCGAAATGTGATTTCAATGAACGGCCACTGATACGGAGAAATTACATAATTCTTTCCTGCACTGGAAATGCCAAAAGGTGAACCGATGAAGCACTGGCCTTTTCCATCGATTTAATCCCAAAACAAACATTGGGGTTAGATTGGATGGGAGTGAGCAGGACGACTATTATGGCATATTTTTAATGCATCCTCTTTGTGCATATGCCTTCTTCTTCCGCAGTGGTGATGGAATCTCGCTGAGAGCTAGCAACACCTTCTGCTCATCGCGTTGAACCAGCGCACCATAACAGCAGTGAGTGGAAAACATGCAGAAATCCCTTATTCACGCCACTGATTTAATGAAAATTTAAACTTTCCGTATATTTGGATGGTAAAGCGGTATTCAGGTACTGTTGGTAGTGTGCAGGAGGGTGTGGGTTCTGAGGGCAAAAACCAGAAGGTGATGTAATTGACTGCTAAGGAGTCATGCCGTCTCTCCTCTCTGTTCAGTTATCTGAAGGCCACCGCTGTCAAACGCACAATAGCATTGTAAAATTTAATGCTAACTGTAAAATAACACGGTTAAAAGGGGGGGGGCGGTGAATTCTCAGCTGACATATCGTGGAAAGCCTCACGCAGACAACCGGTTGGTGAATAAAAGGCACATACGGGTCTTGGAATTCAGTTTGTATTATTTTCCGCGGACTTTTCGCAGACAGCACCATCACCCCATCAGGGGCTGAGGATTTTTGCCTCCCATGTTGACATGTCAGCCACCAGCTGGACCATTTATACCATTTAACTTCGATGTGTAGCAGCTTTCCCTCATTTTTCAAACAGTTTCCCCAGTAACTATTCCGCTCACAAGTAATGAAGTCGTATGTGATGTGTATCACATACCTCGTCTGCCTCCAAAGTATCACAGGTGTTCTCCTGTAACACGTGACGCCCAGTGATATGTAAGATAAATGATTCTTGCAGGGCGCTCATCTTGCACAATCACAGATTACAGTCAAAGCTGCAGCTTTCGGTGCAATGCCTCCCATTTGAGCCTCTGCTACACAGCGGGAACATCGAAAGGCTGAATATTCCGCCAATTTGTTTTCATTAACTAAGCATCTGCCGTGTGAGAAATTATGGGCGTGAATTGTCCGAGAAGGGCTGGAATGCAGGTGCGCCTGGGCTACCTCTTCTGTCTGCAAATTGAAAGGATCAGTGGGAGCCGGGGGGCTTTGGGCCATTTTCTGACATTTCTTGCCTGTCAGGTAACACGCAATATTTGGAATTGATAGAGGTAGCAGATTAAGTTTGGGCTCAGCAATGTTATTACTGTCGCTGCGGCTGGGTTTACTGCCTTTGTGTGGGGTCTCTGGGGTGTTTTTGTTACCAGTCCACATTTTGATATCCCCTCTAACCTACTGTCTGACAATTTAAAACACTTTCATAGGTGAAAAAAATCAAATATGAAACTACCTCTTGCAAATGACATGAATTGATGTGTAAATGTTAGTTCTGAAATGACAGGGCTATCTTCAGATCATTGCTTTAACACTAATGATATTGAAGGAAAGACGACTGGTTTTCGGGTAATAAGGGACGAATATGATCAAGGAAGAACTTCGTAGGCAGTATTTTATGATTTTATGATGGCGCTTGACACCATGGGGCCCCCGGGAAGCACAAAGCACAACCGACAAGGCAAAGCTTTTTGGCTCCTCAATAAGCCTGATGCAACCACGTACGGGATATATTCATCGTCCCTTTTCTATGTCCTCAAATTTGAAAAGATCTCAGCTGCCGCCTCCAGTTATATCCCCTGGTACGACGTGAGGAATGAACAGTTCATTTTTAAATGAACAGTTGTCTTTGTATACAAACAACAAAGCCTTGTTCTGGATAAGGGTTTCCCATTCGTCAGGTGTTTTTTGCCGTTTCGCATTGCCGAGGTCAGTCGCAGATTTATGTTTGAGAGAAGTGAATGTGAGACAATCTTTGGATAAATCACTCGCTAAAAATTGTCTCACTCCTGAACAATCTGCCGCCACCCCCTGTTTGAAATATGAGTGTGTCCTTGTCATGGAAGAGCCTCAAAAGAGGTCAAAACTCCATTCAATTCATCACAAGAAATAAACAGAGCCATGGACTCATGTCTCCATATTATGGACTTCAGAAATTAAATAACCTTAAATCACTTTACGAGCCTAACACAGACGCCACTAATGTAGAAACAATCAAGCATCTTTATATCGACAGCCTGACATCACCAAACTTCAGCTACACGGCTTTTTTTTTTTACATTTTTAACCAGCTGAGGTAGGAAATCCACACCTGGATTCCCCCAGTGTTTACCCCAAATTTGGACACCTGCTCCGGTCCTTTGGCTGAAAACTGAGGTAAACATCCTCTCTCGACGGTCCTGTCCCCACAGTCCTCCCCCATCCTCTCCCACAGAGGTTTATTTTGCTGCCAGAGCTTGACCTGGCACCCTTGGGGAGCCTAGAAATGACAGGCCTACCCCTGAAATGCCAAGGGTGTCACTGTGCCCTGTCAGCCTGGATTAGCTCTCTCCCAGCAGCGTTCCCAAGCTTGTTAGCGTGGCTCTCCGCGTGTGTGTGTGTGTGTGTGCACGTGCGCGTGCACGTGCGTATTCATGTTCAAACGAAAGCAAGAAAGCAAGGGAGGCAAAGCGCTTGCTTATGTTAGTTGTTGTGGCGAAATGGCCATTTACCATCCGCCTTTTAATGAAATGACATCCTTCTCAATAATAGATGAACAAGTGTTTGTTTGAAAGTGTAATAACAAATATTTGTTTGCCTTTATTTTAAAAAGATATTGGATCATAGGAATACAAAATAGGCATGGGATAATGAGACTGCATTTTAATTGTTTATTCCTTTTTTTATTTGAGATCCCTTTGAAATGGCAGGTCTTTTTAGGCCTCCAACTATCCAATGCTTGGATTTGAGTTGTGTTTTCACGACTTGGGCTCTTGTTCAAATACACGCTCCGCTGTCCGTCATTCAATTCCAGACTAGATCCCGCTGCTGCGGGTGAGGAGTAACCGTACTTCAAGTCATAAAGCTCCATCTGTCCCCAGGGGATTGGTTCTGGCAAAGTGAAATTCCCCACCTTGCTTTGTAAATAGCCATTGAACCAATTGAATCCTATAATTCTAATTTAGGGATTGGCTGAGTGTGACAAGGATGTTGGGGCACCGGGAGATAAAAAGCTCTCTGAGGGCCCATTAGTCCCTCCTACCGTGCTTTTAATCAATGGGCTAATGTTTACTCTGCTTAGTGTGTCATTTATAATTAAAACTAGAAATGCTCGTCTGCGTCCAAAGGGTCCGGGGTAATAATTTCAATTCATAAAACATCAATTAACTCCAAACGCGATGTCATCAAACGGCGATAGCGCGGCTGAGCTCGCCGTCGTCGATTTAGTTTAACGACATTCAAAAAGGGGTGTGTTGAACCCGGAGGAGGGGAGGCGTTTACCGTTTTTACAGATGGGGCAGCATTGCTCCGGCTCGTACACGGGGTTGACACACTCCGGGACGGCGCAGTCGGACACCACGCAGTGCACCTCGTTATTTGGTTCGCAACGGCACCATTCACAGGGCGACGGCTGTGGGGAGAAGAAACACGGGATCTGGGTTAGACGGTTCTGTAGGTGTGCTCGATATGATGTTATCCTGTCTGTAATTTTGCAGAAATGCCCTTATCGAACCGCCGTTAAGCCCGCCAATTTTATCAACCGATTCCAGCCTGTTAGGAATACGTTGCTATCAGCTTTTTTTTTTTTTGCAAACCAGTGGGAAAAATGGGCGGGTTTAAATTTGAATTGTAAAATATCACATTGGCTTTTTATAGACTTACATTTGTTTAAGGCTCCCAGCCAGAGCCCAACATTCCATCGATGCTGATATTTTGTTGAGCACTGGTCATGTCGTTTGTAACAGGAAACGCCAACCGCTCCAGCTACCGTACATATGATTAACAGTCCACTCTACCCGTGTGTTGCTTTTCGTTTGTTTTGTTAGCTAACCGAAATCCAATGTCGTCCCAGCTGTTAATGCCGGCATTGATTTACAATGTTCGAGTCTGTTCACGTCCGATTTAAGACTTTGGCTTTTTCCCAAATAAACGTAATTACTATTAAATCGGCATTTTAATATCCCAGATATATCTTTCTAGCAATCAGTTAGGGTCCCTCCACTAGTATTTGTATTTGTAAATCTGACGTAATAGAATCGTCTTTATCATGTCGCAGATACTGAAGTCTGAAAAGCTGGTAACAATTAAAACCACATCACAGTAACAGTCATATGGTATGAATAAAACATGCATTTTCATGATCGTAAAACAATGTTGCTCTATTGTTCATGTGCTTTAAGTGCAACAAATTTCTCAGCATTAGAATTTCGTATCTCCTCTATCATCTTCAAGACTGCAGGCACACAGATTATCATATGCATCCAATAACCTGTTGATAAGTCATTAAATAGGCTGATTTAAAAAAAAAAAAAAAAGTTTTAATGTGCGTCTCCTAGCAACCTTACAAACAGAGCCTCGAGCTGATGTTGAGTAGAATCGCTACAAATTCCAACGGGTGTCTAAGTGGGGTTGATATTTGCTGCATTATACTCCGGCCCACTTCGGGAAACAGTCCAGAGGCCCGTCTCACTCTGCAACATGTAAATGAGTGTTACACAGCTCCCTGCCACTGGCTTTTACTCAACAGGATCATTTCAAAGTGCTTTGTCAGGAAAATGAACTGAGATGCAATTACATGGACCGAAAAAGTACAAACTCTTCGCAAATCAGGAAAGGTCAGCTGTTCATCATCTCACATTTTCTTCTTGCTCATCATACTGAACACTACTTTAGATGTTCTGCACTCAGTACTGTCTTTTAGCCAAGTAGGAAGGGTAACTGTTTCGGATTTGATTGCCTCTCATATTTACACGAGGTGACTATTTGTTGGTCGGTGACTGTGTGTTGATATCAGCGAATGCAATCACGCAAACACTTTAGATGTCTCATAATGTGATTAAAAAAGGCAGACACTTCCACGCATAACCAGCAGCTGATTTGTGAGTGGGTTTTAAAGTGACTCTTGAATGGCATGGCGTTGATCAGCCTAGATTTCAAAGCTGTATAGAAATCGCACTTTTGTTGCATTTGAGCAAAACGATCTTCACTTTTCCAAGTGTTTCCAGTTACTAGTCCAAGCCGAGTGAAATTGCTGACAGTACCGCTTGCATATTTATCATCCATGCATGAAGGGGGTGTGGACCCAATCTTTTTTCTGCCTCATATCCTCTTATCCAATTTTGAAGTTGAGCTTTTTAGCCTTTTATTTTGTCATTATGCTATCATTGTCCCAGATACATTAAGGGATTGCTAACACGTCATCTTCTAAGATTACATTTGTCGCGACCACTCCACTAATCATAGTCCTGTTTTGTTTGAGGAGAAAGGAATAGCCTGTGATAACAGTGGATGATTTGCAGCTTTTCCCTTTTATTAGCCAACTTTACAGGGTCGGTCACGTATATTATTACTATTAGCATCATTATCATTATCATAGTCTGGATTCACTGCAGCCACTAATTGCCCATGTGATGACGAACCAAAAGCGTGTGGCGTGAATGAGGAACATACAGAAAGAAAATCTCTTATGAATTGTGTAGAAGAAAAATAATAGATAGCTGCAAGGGCTGGAGCCATTTCACACTTTACCTTTCACTCTCTCCGTACCCTTTTTCTAAGAACTTTAAATGGCCACAGTTAAACACCACCCCTGTATCTGAGCTTTAATTCGCTCCACTCTTGAGATTATCACTGTGGCAGCTGAACTTCTGTGTCAGTGTATCAATTCAGAACGCCCATCCAATAACACACACACTGACAGTCGCACACAGACACACACACATGCACGCAGAAGCAGATGTATGGAAGCACAGTGCGCCCATCCATTGTTTTAGGTCTCTGCGCACGAATGAAGAGTAAATAACGTTACTGGTAAAGCGACGGTGCATAGGTCCTTTAGCCGAAGCTCCAAGCTTCGTATAAAGCTTTTCACGGAGCCCTCCTGTATGAGAAGCAGCAAAATGATAAGTCAGTCAATTGATAAGAAGTTTGCAGAGCCAGGGTGAAGAGGAAATGCAGAGGAGCATGCTTATTTGTGATTGTGTGTTACATTGTGTTTTTTATCAAGTCTACAAATATAGAGGCCCCTCAGCATGGTTTCATAACCACATGACAAAACAATAACTCCTCTCTTCTTAGACCTGTATTGTAAAAGAAAAAGTGCATATGAATAAATATTATGAGTTACTAAAAACATGTGTAAAATGCAGTTGGAATGTAATATGCGGCCATGCATTTGTGCTTATACATAAATACATGTACAAAATGTCTGTGCATGCATGTGAGCGTGTTTTTGTTCATGTGTAAAATGTGCGAATAACTGCGAATATGTTTCATTACAGGTATATTAAGTAGATCACATGTCAAAGTCAAGGATGGCAGACCAATTCTGGCCCGTGAATGAATAATCTTTGGCCCGCATGATAATGTCGAATTACTATTAGAGCCGGCCCATCGGTGAATTGCGCGCGCCACCAGAATACTACAAGTCCCACTGTGCACTGCCAGTGCGTTGGCACGCCCATCACGGGTCTGCGAGCCTCACTCGTTCATCAGCGGCCTTATGGAACTATTCACCCGCGTCGATTTTCAACTAACCTTCTCCTAAAAACATGGCGAAAATCGAAAGGTGGACTATGAGAACAGTTTTGCAGGCAAGTGGGAGGCAGAGAGTTTATCCTCGGACGTAAAGGGAAGAGTTGTGTGTCTTCCATGCTGAGCCAGTGAGGCAGTGACCAGATCAGACTAGTGAGCATCACAGGGCAGCAAAGTTAACTTTTGTGTTTTGGCTGTTTTTCGCCGGTAGGAAAATGTTTTCCCTAGGATTTACTCTGGGGAAGTTGCAGATAGAGCCATAAGATTTTTTTTATCTTTTTGTATAATTTATTTAATGATTCATGTTTTTTATGGGCAATAACTAAAAGACTTTGTTAGTTCCAGGCTCAATATGCACATTAAGACTAACTTCTGAATAAACGTCACCACCAGTCCGGCCCTCGAATTGTACCAAATTTTTTAAAATTTTGCCCCCCGTGTATTTGACTTTGACACCCCTGAGGAAGATCAATGGCCATTTTAACTGAATGCTCAAGGATGGACTTGTTTTTGTCCATCTGTTATTGTTACCAGTGATAATCATTTCTGAGTCAGAAGCGAGGAAAACCAGACGCAGCTCGCTGAAACCACGGCTATATCCTACCGGGAATTCTAATAACCGCCTGACACTGTAACTTCGGCGGCACCTCTCCCTTACCACTGGGTTTTTGTTTCGAAACAAATCTCATATCAAACATGGTGTTGATATAGTGGGACATTTTGGCAATCAAAATAACATAAGGAAGTGTTGCAAAGCATTTATAGCTACGGTTATATTTGCACTCATGCAAATGGGAAACGAGTCGCATGTGACGAGAACGCTCATGACAGACAGTGTATTAATTCCAGAGTTTGGGGGGAAAACCCAGCACATAACTGTGTCTCTTCGGAGATTCTTCCTCTAAAGACTGCAAAATCTCACATCCTACTGAAGCAGATTCAGTGCAGAGATAAAGAATTTGATCACTGATTATCAAAATGGCCTTCTAGTCTCAAACACCGTGGATGCATTGATGTAAACTTTAGAACACAACTCTAAATGTTCACGACCTTTATGATGGTAGTGCAAAGACATTTTTCTAGCTCATCCACTATGTTGTATGTCATTTGATTGGCTCTCTCTGATGAAAAATAGATCTCAAGGCCTTTTATTTCTGTGTCAGAGCTGCGGTTAAACAATCAAGTCCTTTAAGAAATTCACGAGTCAACGCAGCCCGAGCGTTTTTCTCCCCTTTGATGAGAAATTCATGTCACAGGATTCTCACATCACACTTGCACCAGCATTCAATCCTCGTCCTCTTGCACGGATCCAACTCAAACAAAGACTCGGATGTAGAATTATGCTCCCTGCAAAAATGCCCTCCCCTCACGCACTTGTGAGGAAATGTACCAGTTTAGCAGCGGAATGGTACCGGAGACATGCGGCAATAAGGCAATAAGCTATATTTTTGTGAACCTGAAAAGTGATGTTTGGGGATAGCGCGGCGAGATAAGGGGTCAGCGCTGGAGCATCTGAGCTGTGTCTGACACAGAAGATCTGGATCTAAGACATCATAGTAGTGATTCACATCGGTAATTCTGCGCGTGTGTCCGATGGGATTATCTTGTGTGTCCGTGGTAGCGGTTAATTAAATCTCCAAAGCCTGCAAGATTTGGTTGTCCATGGGGCTTTTTGGCTTGGCTGGAAGTAGGGCTGGCGTACTGTTCGGTCAAAACCTACCTACCATCAGAATTCAGTCAAGCTGCTTTTTGCCATCGGTAGTAAAGTGCACGAGAAATCGAAATAATCTGCACTATAACCAACATAACAGGTGTCATTTACAGTCACTGTAACTCGAACATAAAAGGTGGGATGGGAGGTCTTTCTCGCTAGAATGTATTTTTATTTTTTATGCTCAATATCCTGATATGTCAAATAATTCAGTTGTCACAAGGCGAGAGGCGGGGCTCAGTCTGCGCTTGTCAATCACAGGGCCACATATAGACAGGAACAACCAGTCACTCACTCACATGTCTGGACAGTTTAGAGCCCTGCTGAAACCCACTGCATGTTTTTGGGGACTGTTGGAGGAAGCCGGAGAACCCAGAGGAATCCCATGCAAACATGGGGACCCCACACAGAATTCTAAGCAGGGACAATCTTGCTCTGAGGCAGAAGCGCTAACCTCTGTACTACCTCGTGAATTCTTTAAATAAATTAAGAAAATATGACACAAAAAAATGTCTTGGATCATGATCTGAAATCTTTCGAAGTCATTCTTAACCTTTTTGTGCAAAATGAATGTCACGTAAGGAAAGAGAAGAAAGGAAAGGAAAGAAAAGAATAGATCAGAAGGGTACCGCACAAAGCAAGAGGAAAAGAAAGGATTTTTTTTTTTAAGTCAATATTGATGCGACACGTCAGTCATGTTGTCTATCTGACAGGCTTTTACACTCGGCCCTAATGATTCATGTGGATATTAAAACCCCCCTCTGTACATTTGCACACAAAGTGTCTCTGTTATGGTCGGGTTTGCGGAGAAATCCCAGTTGGGAGGCTCCCGGCAACAAGCCCGACCTGAGCTTTTAAAACACAAATGTGCTGTTTCATTTGTGCGGCTTCCTCATTAATAGAGTGCCATTTCCTCAACTTGCATCATGCAGCAGCTAACAGGTTGAAAAATGTCGAGCGCAGATCTCACTGATGCTCTCATCTACTGCTGCTGCTGATAAACTGGGGAAAAAACAGTGTGCCAGAATCCTCGCTGTGCGGAAGCACTGAGGAATCTACAATCGCTCACCTGGAAAAGAAACGGATCGTTACTGAAACCCTTGAACAACAGACGCAAAAACGAATGAAGGCGAAACGGGAAAAAAAAAAAAAAAAATCACAAATCGATATTTTGTGACTTTGTTGAATTCTACAAGCCAACAACATAGACAACCTCACCGCCACTGGAGCTTGGCAGCGGGTCACCAACTGCACGTTCGGTTGAGGTTGGTAATTATTAAATGGAGAAAGTGCGGCGCACATTTTGCTGCAGAAGCAGGACAATTACCTAATTGGAGAGTGCGGATCCGGCCAACCCCAAACTTGATTGCTCTTTGATAAGGGGCCGACACGCCGCTGGGAAATAATTATAAGAGAACACAATTGCAACAATAATGCATACTTTTGATGGATATTTATTTGGCAAAGCTATTTTCTGTTATAAAGAAGACGACCGATAGTGCTCATCCTTAAAGCAGACATTATTGATAACACCACCAAGTCTGATACCCATTTATTAGTTTCTCTTGTCACATAATTTGCGGTTATATCGTAAACACGAGCATATGATTAAATCTAATTGAGCGAGTAAAATGGTATCGGCAGAGGATCCCGACTTTTGCCTTCAAAGGGCAATTCTGAAACCCTCGGGCAAAACAGGATCCCACGTGCATCCGTCCTTGCGGTCGCACAACCGGTATAAGTTTGCTGCCAAGATCCTTACGCCTGAGCCTGATTTTCGTTTGGCTCATTTCCGGTCCGCGGATTTATTGTTATCGCTTTCCTTATCGTACAACAAATAGCCAGCTAGCTCCTTGACATTATATGCGGCTGCTGGTCCCCCCCCCGCCCCCCCATTCCTCTGTCCCTCCTTTCCTGAGCTTCAAACAGTGGTTTTGAAGCAAACACTGGGTGATTGCTAAAAAGAGACGACGCTATCGTTTTGGCATTTAAAAAGAAAAAGAAGAAGAAAACACGGACCGATTTCAAAGGTTACGCTGTAAGATTGGCCCGTAAAGCACCTCGGGCAGAAACGTAAAGATGTGATATAGGTACTGTATTTCGGAAAACGTGATTTGAAATATAAATCCACTCGGTGTGCCAAACATTTCCCCGCGGTTTCTCAGCTCCGACCTGCGTTTCAATGCGTGTGAGGTCTTCCATGAAGAGGATCAGTCATGCCCCAGCCCCAGCCTGACAAAAGAAAATGGAGCATCAGCAGACATACGTAGATGTGCCGCAAGTTGTCTGGGTGAAGAAAAGGCCCCGTCTTTGCTGTGGAATTGAATCGGCGGCCTGTCGCGCTCTTTATTCCTGCTCTGAGATAAACAGAGTTGAAGTAGGAGGAAATTAATAGTCAAATAACCTTCAGGGGGGCGACGCTGGCCGGACAACAGGGTCGCAGGAAACCCAACCCTGCAGTTAATCGGGGTGACGGGAATGGGTTGACAGTCAAACTGCCTGCTGCTGATGGACGAGTCAAAACAATATTTTACCAGAGGTCAGAGAATACAGGGAGCGGATGGCTGATGCTGTACGAGGGTACTTAAAGTGCAAGTCTTTGATAGGAAAATCAATCCCAGCAATAATTTGTGCAGCTTTTATAGCTGTTTGCTCTCCGACTTGTCGGCGCGAATATGCAGATTCCCTGATTACTAATGCGCTGATGGGTCTGTGTTTGTACATGATACGTGGACGTATTTACTCTCGCAGAACTTTTATTTTGTCAAAGCACACGTAGTTTCAGTCCAGTGAGTGACAAGAGGCTGCAGAAATTCGGAATTATAAATCAGTATTTTTCTATCCTTGTAATGTTGCACGAGGTCACTGGAAAATCAAAGTCTTGTTCAACGTAACTACGAATCTCCCGACATATTCGCCAGCAGCTGATGCACCAGGCCGTCGTAGACCTCTCACACCTCTGTCCTTCCATCCCCATCATCTCCAGTTACCGATTGTTTTTTTTTTTTTTTTTTTGTCATTTTTATTCATCCAATTCAATTATCTTGTCTGCTCGAGCATTGAACCCTGAAAATAATTCACTCCATGGCTAATCGATGGATAAATCTGCGGGGAAGGATTTCGCCGTCCGGTGGGGTGCTATTGGAGATGTTCACCGCGGTTTGCTGAGAAATCTGCCCTTGGGACACAGCGGCGGGCGGCGGACTCATCCGTCGCCGCTCTGCTCAACGTTGCACCTCGGAAAATGTCACAGTTATCGCCCCCTTACATGTTCGCCGTGAAAACATCAGTGTCGAAAAGACCAAAGCCCGACCAATCTCGAAAAAGCACGAGAGTGCGTTCTATTAGCCTTGCATCGCCAGCCCCACGGTTAATGGATGAGCAGAGCCGTGCAGTCCTGTTAGCTTAGCTTTGTCAGACACAGTTCCTGAACATATAATTGCTGTTTGGCTCAGCGTCTGCACGGATACACCTGCAGGGACTAATGTTTGTTGGTTGGAGGAGTCGAACACATCAGCCAGCTCTAATGCGCTTCCCGTGTCTTGTTTTCTCGGCTCAGTTTGGGTCCATAAAAAGAAATGAGCAGAATTAATCTTTCATTCCAGATGCCCAGACGGAGTCCCTGCTTAGTCTTCAGAATACTCCGGGACCAAACTAGTGATGGAGCTCCTTGCACTTTCTATCTCTAGATAATGGCTTTTACTATCCAATGGGATTTTTCTTCCATCACCACGATTGTGAAGTCGTTGGACCTTTCTAAATGAAATAGAAAATACCATCTTGACTGGCTTACGGAAAGAGCCCCTTCCCCATCTCTCCTGTTAAAAATCTGCATTATGTGAGTGCACGGGAATCGAAACGAATCTTTTCGGATCTAAATTCGAGCGTTCTGTCCCGGTGCTGGCAAGGCAGAAATGAGAGCCTGATTACTGCAGAGGGAAGAGACCGGGATCGGCCGCCCTTAAAGGTGAACTGTGAATAACAGAGGTAAGCCCTCGCCAACCAATCACTGCCAGTTAGAATGACTTCATAGAGAGAGAGAGACAGAGAGACGGAGATAGTGTCTGGCCTGTTCCGTCGAAGGTGCTGCTGTATCTATCAAGGCTCGACACTTCTTTATTTTTTTGAGATTACCGCCCAAGTTTGGTATTTTGTGGAAGAATGACACAATCTAAATTATCAGTCTAAATATTGTACTATCCGTTTTCAAAACAAAGGGTCAAAGGTTGTTGGATTTATTTCTTGAGCTGAGAGACTCCCTGGCCGTCCCACGGGTAAAACGGTGTTGGGCTGGGCTTCGCAAAGGCGCACGTTTTTGAGATGATTCGTCTGCAGGGACCGTCACCTCATTGTTCTGAACCAGGCTGTCACCTCAGACTGAATACAATTGCCGCGTGATGTGCTGTTACATTGTTTTATGAATTTAAATCATCATTTGCAATGATAACATTTGCAGCGTTGACATCTGTTTGCGTTCAGGTTTGGAATTTGTGCTGTTTTCCAGGCGAGACGAACAAGAAAACCCATGCAAGTCTCCGCTTGATTTTCCGTATTGACCCTTGACTTTAAGTTACTGGCAATACGTCACTTTTGCGAGCCGCGGCCCTAAATCTGACCGTAACACTGATGAGTGCAAAGCAGCTGCGGAGCTGCCCCACGGGACCTTCAGCTGCTTTAGAGCAAGTCCCATTAAAGGTTCAAACGCTGGCTATACTCATCTAACAAAATTATAGAAAGTATTTACAGTACATCAATCGTCTCTTGAGGTTAAGCCCCGTGGTTCTGCTTTCCACTCAGACGTCTGGTCAACACAAAAATCTTTGACTCACTTGACAGCCTCTCCGTCTGCAGCAGCTCTTTCCCCGTCTGGCAACGACGACGTTATTTGTCCGGGAAACGCTGCTTTGGTGTGGGATTTCTCCTAATTAAATGTCAAGATGTAGTGAATGGACACCATGTTTTTTGTATCAGGTTCTGAAAAAGATCATGTATGATAACATCCCTGATCGGTCTGTCCCGCTGTCGTGCAATTTAAAACTGGAAAACCAAGCGCTGTGTTTTCTTTTTGAATCTCTTAGAGTGGATAACGGTCGCTCTGCCTCAGTTCTGTTGGGTTGCCCTATCCCGGACATTCTCTGTAGGTCATGCAAGAATCCATGCGTGTCTCTGCGGGGATCCTCTCTGGAAGACTGCTGTCATACACTTACAATAGCCATCTCAGCTGGTCTGTGATCAAAACAACAGTTTGAGAGGCGAACTGAACACCGACGTACTGTATGCTCGATTGCTGCTGCTTCATGGCTGCAGTTGTTGCTGTCTCCTTCATCGCTGGAATGATTCCAGACTTATTATCATTATCATCATCATTATTATGATTGCTATTGCTATTATTGTTGTTATTTAGACCTATTTATCCTTTAAACCCCCTAAATACGAAAATCAGAGCCCTGGTTCAGATCTACACGTCTGATTGTTTCCTCGCCCAAAAATATATTTTTGAAGGGAAATTAAGGATTAAAGCTTCATCTTTTTGTAATACCTTTTTTTTTTTTTTTTTTGTTATTTTTGCAAATGCGATGCAAAACTATTCGGTTTTAACCTGATAAAATCTACTCTTTGCACCTTGGGATCCCTGCCCCCCCCTCCTCCTCCTCCTCCTCCGCATCCCGAGCAGGATTGCAGGAAGCACGGACGGGATCGTTCACATTTGAGTTCACATCCCAGCCCGAGCCTGACGATCTGGGATCTGAACTCACCCTATACCTCCTGGTCCCCGGTTGCAGCGGCGCTGGGGCCGAGGGCGGGCTGGCAGCCGTGCTGGGCGGACCCGTCCCTTCCTCATCTGGGGGAGCCTGTCGGTGACATACCTACTGAGGTTGAGTGGAATGACTCAGAGGGGTAAATAGTACACCGATCGGCCCGAAATCCACAACTGCGGAATCAACAACCCATGACTGCTAATTTTCCAATAGGCCGTGTCCATGGTGGTGCTGACACGCACCCTCAGGGTGAATTGTCAGGTAGCCGATGCCCGAATCACGTCAGCGTTTCAAGTTTCAAGAACGACAACAATATCCATGAACGCAATCTCCCGTGCACTTTTTGAATGGCCTGTTGCATGAGAGGAATGAATGAAGGGTGGTCACTGTAAACCAGCCACCCGGAACAATCCGGCCGCATTTCGTCCTCTTATTTTGAGCAACCTTTGTGCCTGCGTCCGTTTTTTTTTTCTCTCCACGCCCCGATTCTCGATAAATTGCAGACATATGCGCAATTCAGCACGATCACTCCAAAAGAAATGGCAATTAGTTATTAGTTCCACGCCAAAGGTTGACCTGTCGGCATCTTTAAACAGGGCCCCGTATGAAAGATATCAGCGCCCTTTGATTTCCAGCCGGTCTGCAGGGCTCTGACCCTTTCATGTCCTCGGTGGAACAGACCTTCATGTTGGAGGTGGACCGAGAACTTGGCTGGTGTTGAATTGTCCGCGGGTCACTCAGTACAGCTCAGCACGCCCCTTCTTTCTTTATTTCTTTTAGGCCACTTTGAAAACAAACGTTTGGGTTTTTATTCCCCGCTAAGCCGATCGTACCGTCCTTCCCCCTTCAGGTTGTTTAGACAAGGTTGGCGTTGGGGGCGGGATGCACTATTGATGAACGGGATCTCGTCAAACTGCCAGGCTTACACACTCGGCATAAGCCGAGGACTCGCATTCGAATGCGGGGCTGAGCTCGACGCCGTATTCGACGAGTATTCCAATCAGCGAAGATTGAGTGCGCAGGTTTGAAATGGGCCGATCCCACACACACCCCCGGTGAAAGAACTGCATCGCAAAGCAGCGAGCAGCCACAACGCCTCTTTCAATCCCTGCATTATTCCAAGTCGCGATTCAAGTATTTATTTTTACAAGATACTCCACGTCTGACAGTCGTATCGTTATCAACGAACAAATGGAAGTTATTGACAGAATAAACCATTTAATCACAGCAATAACCTGCCAGTGTTAGGAAATACTGAGTCGATGAAGAATTTCCCCGCTTTAATGAAAACTATTTTAGTAATCAGTACCTTACACGAGATCAGGTGAGATGCCTGCTTTGCTGTCTTTTAATTGTACTTTTAATATCCTGATATTTTACTCTCATTGAAATAAAGGCCTCCGATCGTTCTTGCGGCTTCTCCCAGTCTTTGGTATACAAGTATGTGTGCTTCTACTTCAGCGGAGACCGTTTGTACTTCTGCTTTCTCTGCTCCCCGGGGGCTTCCAGCCTCCCACCACTTTACCCAAAACATGCAAGTTGGCTTATTCGGAGCGTCCAAATTGGCTTGTTGCTGCGAGTGCGAGTGCTTCTGTCTCTATATGTCCGCCTTGTGATAGCGGGGCGCTCCGAGCACGTCGCCCAATGTCAGCTGGGATTGCCTCCAAGATTGGCCCGAGGGGAGCGGGGGATTTTATAAGACTCCATTGATCAGTTAGGTAATTGTCTCTGCGATAGTAGCACAGTATAGCCCCTATACCGGTAAGATTTAAATGTCTTGTTAAAGAATAGAGGCTGCATACAATGGGGGAGATATACGGCTCCTTTCAGTTCCTTTCACTTTGGACAGAACTGACAAAATGGAAACACAGTTTCTACTATTTATGTTTGTCTACATCTTATTGGATGTCACGCCGACTGCTTCACTTTCCCTCGGCTTTATTAGAGAAAAAGAGTGAATGGTTTTAACCTCGGGCTGTTCCGGGATAATGGATGTCTAAAAATATCAGTAAAATGTGGAGAGGAAACTGCGGCGATAGGCTGGGGGTTGGCTTTTCCGAATTCCTGTACCTTTCTTTCTACCTGTGGAGGCTCTTCCTCGTCGGGAACGGCAGATCTGGCCGTGGTAATGAGTGTTCGGTCTCCACGTGTGCTGGCCCGTGTTGCCGTGATACTACAAGTCAGCCATTTCACTTATTTCGTTCAACAGTAATGACCGGCTGTCCCTTTAACGGGCCAACACCCGGCCGCCGCTCTTTTCTGTCTCCCGTTATTTTTGCAGTTTTATGAAAATCAACAACATTTTTCTTTCGTATCCGCGGGTGTCTCCTCCCAACTGATTGCAGTGACGGCCCCCCCCAAAAAATAGAAATTAAAAAAAAAAATGAAGTGAAAACATTAATAAAACACAGCTGTAGGAGTGTGAGTGTGCAGCAGTGACTCAGTGTCTGCAGATTGACTTTTTTTTTTTTTCTTTTAAAAGTCCTTTCATAATATGCGCATTCATGTGTCAGTGAAATGCCGCTGGAATGTTTGGCTGATGGCGTGACGTGACTCCCAGAGACAGCCATCTTTATGACCTCAGCTAAACACCAGCAACCCTCCCTCCCTCCCCCCAGACCTCCATCCTGAACCCAACAACCATCACAACTAAACTGTTCCTCAGCCCGGAAGCTGACACGCTCTTGACTTGTCAATCTCCAGCCAGAGCGTTGATGTCCACAGGTGTGCGTCTGTGATTATGAATGACGTTCAACGTGAAACCGCTTCCGCTCTGCGTTGAAGGGCCGGCCAACCTCGTGGCCGTCAGCTAGCCGTCGTCTCGTGGGCCCTTTTTTGTTTACATTTTGCAGCCCGGGAGGAGCGGGCGCTCAGCCTTATTGTTTATTGAATTGTTTTTCAAGTTTCAAAAGATGAGGGTCAACCCCCCCCCCCCCCCCCCCCCCCCCCCCCCCCCCCCCCCCCCCCCCCCCCCCCCCCCCCCCCCCGCCGCACCTCTGTCGCTCTCGCTCTTTTTCGCCCTCTCGCCACCACACTC
>CAAKHD010002270.1:15082-25387 GCA_901007705.1 Fistularia tabacaria
GGGAACGTGAAGTAAGGTACGTCGGGGGATGAAATCGTTGGGGGCCGGCAACTTTGACAGTAATTGCCCTTTGGTTGCCGGCGCTGTTCCCGGGGGTGAAATGACCCCCCCCCCCCCACCCTCCCCTCTGGCACTGCCAGGACCCTCCGCCGACACCCAGGCTGTCCTCTCCTGACCACCACGGCTCTTTCTTTAACCCTCTGACGCCCGGGCGGGTTCTCGAGCTCTCTGTCTGTGTAATCACGGACGCTTGGACTCATTTACGAAGTCCCACACCTCCATGGAAGCAGTACCATGGCTGAAACCTCGCTCCTGCCAATTTGAGACAATTCGTTCATTTTTGAAAGCACTTTTCTCTTTGTCACGATCGGAGAGCAATTGTAAACCAGTCTCAAAATTGTTCAGTGTAGTGGCCAACATGGAAAATAATTGTCTAAATTGCGCGTTGTTGTGAATGAGCGACTGAATGGCTGTATGTCTCTGCATGTGGCCCTTTGACAGCTGACCTGTCAAGGCTAAACCCCGCCCCCTGCACCCAGTAACAGCAGAGATTGGCTGAGACTAGATCAATGCACGAGTGACAAGGACCCAGGGGACGTTGCTGGGATTATTTGTGAACCCAAAGGCATGCGGCACGTCGCTCTCACTTATTCTCGGTTTTAGCGTGAATTTTTACTTTTCTTAACTTGTAATTGGTATTTTCTTTTGACACCGAAAGTGAAAATGCACTTAGAAACCAGGTGGATGGAGCCTAAAACCTCTAATCGTCGTTCTTCTGAAATTCCATCCTGGCAGAAAAAGCTTAAAAAAAAAAAAAAACCAAAAAAATTCTCAGCCAAAGTGCCAAACTGCATTGCGTGCGAGAAGCGACAGGAGCGCCGGCGCCTCCCGAAAAACCCCGCCGCCAGCTGGGGGAAGCCGTAAGTCAGCCACCGAGTGGCGTTTATTTGCCGAAGTCACTGATAAAGTAGGCGAACTTACAGCCGCGGCCAAAAACGCACAGACAATAATTTCCCCACATTGTTCCTACTTTATGTCTGTCTGAGCCCATCTGTGATCCCCGCGGCGGCAAACACTCTCTCTCCCCGCCGCCCGCTCTGCCTTCTCCCCCGTGTGATAGGGAATATAAAGTCATTCTAAGGACATAGCGGCACTCCCTAATTGCGGTTGATTAATAAAATACCAGCACGGGCGGCAGTTGGCAACTCCATTATTATGTTTCTCAAACAGATTAATTGCGCCGAACAATATGAGGCTGCCACCAGTGATAGCGGGACTGTGGATACAAAGGCAGTCATCAAGACGGGGCCCGGCTCGCATTAGTCACCCTAAATAGCTCACTCAGTGATTATTCTCTTGTACAATTTCACTGCCAGTTAAAGGGATCGGGGATAATGAGCTAGCAGAAGCTCCGGCTACAAAAAGAAATACAACCGCATCCGGACTTTATCGGGATGAAAAACGCCCGCATCTGCGAGGCGCCGTCGCCGTCGGCTCGGTGAGCCTGCAAAGGACGAGATACGTCCGCCTCGGTGCGTCCGGCTCCCTGTCTCCCTTTTTTTTTTTTTTTGTTTCTGGGTTCAAAAGATTAGCACGATGTCGCAACACGGAGGTGAGACGAGAGGTGTCACAATTACAACGGCAGCAAAACGCCTTCGCAAGCAAAGAGGCAGTCAGCTTTACATCAAACTCTTTTTGTTTTCTTCACCAAACAAAGCCAGTGGCCAAGGCGTCAGGAGGCCGCAGTTGTTCCACTGAACGCTCTTTCCTCCCTGTCACAGAAGCTGTGGAATCTGTGGATCCGCTGCTGCACGTCGCTCACCGTGCGCTTCACCTCGCGGTTTCCAGGCCTTGGACCTTCACTCACTTTTTTCTTCTATGGCGCCAACAGTTGCGCTGCTGTCGCCAAGCAGTGCTGTCTTTTCGCTCCCGATCAGCTTGTGATCTATGAAGTAGCGCCACCTGCGTCAAAGCACGACAGCGTGCGACGTCACATGGTGAATATGCTTGGTTTCGATGAAAAAGAGAATTTGGTTCCACAGCTATTATTTTAGAGTAATCTATCGATGATTCTGACAATTGATAAGAGTGCAGTGACACCTTCCAAGCTCGTGACTCATTTCATTCATGTACCAAATTAAATTTCCCCATTAAAATGAACTGAAACGCTATTGATTTGTTCCAGCCCTCCGATTTTGTGGTTTTAAATAAGAAAAATGCATTCTATAAATCACAAATAATGTATAAAAAAAACAATACATACTAAAAGAGAATGTAAGGAAATAAACCGGTCTTATCAAGCGTATTTACCCTGAAGTTCGGACAAAGATGCCAACGGTGGCGGAGGAGGTAGGCGGAGTTTTTCATTTGGTGCTCTATCGCTTAACTTACTGGATACACACTTAATTCTGCAATGTGTTTCTTGAATGTAATTGACACAAGTTAGATTTCATCGCTAAACGGAATTCCGCGATGGAGTGAATGCCGCTCCTCCTTTTGAAATGATCGAACCGTCCCCCGACTGGCTGTGAGCGACTCTTCCGATGCCCAGTCCGTTGACGTTCCCGCCGTCTGCCGCACCAAATCCCTGTAAATGTGTCGTCCCGTCTCACAGACGATGCTCGCGTTCACGGCAGCTCACCCTCAACGACAACTTCTCCGTCTCTTCATGGGCAAGTCCACAACATGCACACCAGGCTGATGATTTTTCCATGATTTTCGTTGAGCTACCTAGCGGAGGGGGGGGGCGCGCCTGCCTGTTTTTAACACGACACTTCATGGACAGCGGCGGCCACGTCTGTGTCAAATGCTCATCCCCTCGCTCGTAACTCAGATGTCGGGTCGGATCAAAAAGAAAAAAAAATCGGAAAAATTCTCAAGTCGACGCACTTCTAAGTCTCAGATTTACCGCAATCACATGAAAAGATTGGTAGATTCTGCAGTTTGCCGTTGCTTCCTGTAGATGTTGCTCCATCAAGGGTGTGCCGTTGTGGAGCGCTTATTCTGCAATACACCCACTGCTCGGTTTCCACACTTTTCGCACTTTTTGTTTTCTGTCGGGGTGCATCTTTCCTTTGCTCCTCCCTGCTTTGGTCTCTATCGGCCATCCTTTCCATGCTTCGGTTACTTTAAGCGGGTAAGCCAGTGAGGCCGTTGTGTAACAGGAATCACTGGCCGGATTTGCGAAATGGAAAAACCCGAGGCAGATAATTATTTTTCCCATTCATTTTTGTCATTGACTTACTTGAATTATTCGAGGAATTGTTTCAGCCCTGATAGAAATCTCTTTTTACCTTGACAAAGTCAGTGATGTTTCTTAGCGAGGAAGATCTTGTGTCTCGTGAGCCTGATTAATTTCACGTTGTTGTGCTTTAAACAAACTGAGTAGAAGGTGTTGGCAGGTTTTGATTGTTCTCTGTGTGTGAATGGTGCGGACAGACAGCAGAACCACAGGGATTAGTTATTAATATTCCCATATCATGTCGTACATATTTGCTAATAAATGTGGTATTTACATAGCATATTAGCACAGCAGCTGATTGCCCTTTTTTTATTCATATATTTCCTAATGTTCCCTGATGTGGAAAATGAAGTTGCTTTCACTTCTATCGTCGAACAAAAAACGTATCCATTAGAGTTCTTCATTTACTTGACGGCGTCAATTTTTTTTTCAATAAAAAAATGTGTTTTTAATACTCCAGGTATAGTCAAGGACTTGATAAAGTGTACTTACTTCTGAAAGGCAGCTCCGCTGTGGGGAAGCTTGGCCTTGTGCTGCCGCTGTCAGCGCCGACAAAGAGCACGTAATATTTCCCAAATCTCGCCCCCCCCCCCCTCCACTGCAGTACCCCAAAGGAGGGCGCTGTTCAGGCGGCGGCGCCGAGCAGAACGCAGGCCTCTGCGGTTTGGGCCGGAGGCTCCGACTCGGTTAATGAACTGACGGCAGGCGGGGAAACGGGGGTCCCTTCCCTCACGACAGCAAATAGCCAAGGGCAATAGCCGATAACTAATGTGTGGAATATTGCAATTAGCATGGCAAAGTACTTACAGGGATCAAATTAAAAAATTCATTAACGCGTTCACTTAATTAAGAAACACTTTTTCGGTTTACATGATAAATTATGACACCTATTAAATCTTCCACTACAAGCCGTAATGGCCTTCTTTGCTCCAGGGTATAGACCGTGTTTCCCTTTCTGGATCAAGAAACTCTCCGCGGACCTCCAGTATTTATTAAAGAGTTTTATTAGGAATAATATTTCCCTGCAAGGGATTCAGGCGCTGCTAGTTTTTTTTTGTTTTTTTTTTAAAGCTTGTTTCTTTTTTCTCTCTCCCCCCCCCCCATCTCTCTCTGTGTTTTCCTTCCCATCCACTCGTTTCCACTTCCTGCTCATACACCGTCGCGTCTCGTCTGAACGTGTCACTCTTAATTGAAACAAGAGAGGAGGCGCGTCCGGGTGCGCCGTTAAAGGGGGGAATTAAAATAACGAATCACCGGGAGTGACGCCGCAATGAAAACTTTCATGTTTAATACGAAGACAATTAAACCAGCCCGGCGGCACTTTTTACCGCCGGCTTGTCGAGCCGTGTCACACGTCTTTGTCTGATTGTTATGAGTAAATTGAAGAAGCGTCTGTAAAGATCCCAAAGATCCAGGAATGAAATGATGGAAAATGAAACGGGGTAACGTCAGCTCCTTTTTTAAGATGTTTTTAGACGACCTCCGAAAAAGATCCGTCGACCTCGGCAACGCGCAGCTTTGCTGACGATTAAAACCTGATGGATTTTGGCGAAATATTATTTGTTTTCGAACAGTTTCTCCTTTCCATACTGAGTTTATGTTTATTTGTCGGCCATTTTTATCCCCGTTTTCCTTGCTCATTTAAGCGGAACGGGACGGCGAAAAATTATTTGAGTTAGTGGAGCGTGAAACTCGGACGATGCAGCAAGAAAATTCGGGGGGGGGGGTGAATTCAAAAAAATATCTAGAATATATTGCGGGACTTGGATAGAAAGGAGTCGAAAGCGGTGTGTAAAATGATGAGCGGTTGAGAAGAAAAGACAAAAAGGAGGTGGACACACGTTGCCGTCGTAGAGGTGGGGCCCGGTCTGAGATCGGGACCTCTCCTTCAGACAGATGTAAGACGCCCAAACACACGGCTGTTCATTTCCAGGGATTTATTTGCCTTCCCGTTTCCCCTCCGCCTTGTCCTCCACCGTCAACATCGGGTGACAAACCCCAAGGAGAGGATTAGACACCGCTCTCCCGGCCCCCCGCCTTTCCAAACCACTCTCGTGAGCCGCCGAGGTGGATTAATTTCCGCCGTCTAGCACCAAACGACGGCGTCTTTATGCAAACTCACACGGCAGCGGCAGCTGAAGCCGGAGCTGTCGCCAGAGTGCCCGCCGCGCTCGGAGGCGGCGGTTCACCGCCAGCGCCCCCCTTCCCTCTCCTCCGCAGCCTTTAATCGTCTCATTTATATACCAAAGATGATTCCACACACCAGTAGACGTTAAACTGATCGTCTCAAACAAGCCAGTAAATCAATCTGATTTGCAGAGCGGGCTCTCCCGCAATGGGGGGGTGGGTTTATTTCGGCAGGGGCGCCTGCCGCGGGCTCCCCCTAATGTGCCGCTGATTCCTCACGGGGGTCAGGGATGTCTCTACAGGAGGCCTCTTGAACCCTGATTGGCTGAAGTGGTCAGCTTGGACGGGCTCTTCATTTTCCTGATTTGACTCTGGGGGTTTAAACGGCCCCCGAGTGGCCACATTCAGATGTGACATTTTCCGCGGGCGCCGGTTCTTTGGCAAACATCTGATGCCGTGCAGTTTACCCGCATCTAAACGTGGCAGCGGGGAGGCCAGAACGGGCGTCTTCGGATCAGGATCCCCGGTTTTGGGGGTGGGGGGGGTTAAAGGGTCTCAGACACGGATCAGAGAGCCTGTACAGGCTTCCTGATTTAACGGAGTTCTGCGTTTCTGAAATGGATAAGGGATGGAGCCGGGCAGATTTGATGGTCTCTGCCTGTCAGATGGTGCTTCTTGCTCTTCCTTTTCCTCCTTGCCTCGCGGGCACAGCGAGTACGGTTAATTTCATCTACTTTGTATCCGTTCCTGAGATGAATCTCTCATCGACCCACGCCGAAAAACCTCAGAATGCTTGTGAATGTACATACAGAATGTATGTGTGTAGAATACAATTGAAAATACTGGTAAAAAATGAAGTAAGGTTTGGAGAATGTGTAAATATTGCATGGATAAGGGTGGTCGGTAGAGATGGAGGTCGTGGGGTAGTGCGGAAAAATATTCAGAGATGCCTTTTAGCAGCCTCACCACCGTGCTACATTCAAAGAAATGTTTGTTTGTAGTTTTAAATGTTGTCTTCACGCGGCTTTGACCGACAGCAGAAACGGAATTCCACGTTGTTCTGGTTGGACACATGGGCGTTATGAAGAACAGCCGCAACTGAGGAGATCCGTGTCGCTGACAGAACGCAGGGTAGGAGGCCTCAGGCAGGAAAGTCACAGGGCGGAATCAGAAACCACAATTGCCTCGTACAATTTCTGCATCCGATCCTACTTCCAATCACCAGGTCGATAGTCGACTGGCCATCGACTACTGTAATGACTAGTCAGATTACAAACCGTCCCCCCAAAAAAAGCATGTCTCTTATTCATATTCATTTCAGCAATAACACGCTTTAATTTCCCCAAAACAAAAGTGCATTTGGTGCTTAACACCGCCTGTGCCTAACCAAGTTTGTTAAACAAACGACTAAATACTCTCGAGTTGCAATCAGCGCTAAAATAAACATGTCTCGGTCGTGTCACATACAAAACGTTCCCAAACTTTGGACCATTTGTTTTGCGTGAGCCCGGCTTCGGCCGCCTCCACGCTGCTGCTTCCCCTTCTGTTCCCGGGTCACTAGCGCGCATGTGCTGCCAGCGCATCCAAGATTTGGGAAAAGCGAGACGTCTCACTCTGAGCTACTTCAGTTGGCTACGGCGAGACATTGTTTAGCCCCGCTCTGCATGTCCCGGGATACAAAACGATGATGTCACAGACGACCAACGACCACACGGTGTTGATCGTCAACCGGTCGGCGTGTCTCAGTCGTCTTCAAAAAGGACCCCCACACGTTTTGTAGTTTAGGTGGGTGCAGAGTTTGGGATGGGTCCACTCTTGCCTGCGCCTTTCCAAGAAGCAGCACTGCGCTGTCCTGCACGACCGAAAAGAAGAAAAACACCCTGTATCTTAACCGAAGCCAAAGGAGTGTGAGGAGTGGGGGGGGGGGCAACAACTTGAAAATGACATGTATCTCCAGGCACTGGTTAGCTAAAAAGCTCACAAACGAAGCAGAAAAACTGACCCCTGCTCGGCCAGATAAATGCTGCTGATGTAAAAAAAAACAAAAAAACGGCAGGAGACGCCTGGCTTGCGTTTGTTTTTCGCTTAAAAGGGATTCTCATGGGTCACCGCAAAACTGCATTTGCAGATTCGAGAAAACGTGGAGTCAGGAAGGCACTTGTCTTGGCGAGATGGCTGTTGACATCAACACATTACAGGCAGGCCGAGAGTCCAAGGTTCGGCGCTTCTCCTTCTGTCGCGGCGTGTTTTTATTCTATTCATTTATTTATTTTCGCTTTTGGCGGCCTCCGCTTCAGAGGCGATTTCTTTTTGCATGGCGGGACTCCGCCACCTTCTTCCCAATCGTCCGGCACTTCCCGAGTAAATAATTGGCAGGGCGTGTGACGAAGTGGCCGGTGGACAAGTTGCGAGCGTGCAAATGTGCGGCGGATTTGAGGCCCGGGCTCGCTTCTGTTGGATAATTTAAAACGAGTGTCCGGCGCCGTGCGCCACCGCTAAATTATTAACTGTGTATTTCATAATGTTGGTGACAATATGTTAACGTGTTTTTTTAGCCTCCCCCCCCCGCCGTGAACAGATGGGTCCTTTTACTTTATTTTCCACATCAAGTATGATTATTTCCCAGTGCCAAAAGCCACCTGCCGTTCTTTGGTCCCTGTTCTAATTATTTATGTTGGTAACTCGCAGCAGGACTTGTTATCAGTTGGATGGTATCTTAATAAAGGACGGCGCATCAACATATTGACATCATGTTCAAGGGGGGAATTTATCGTCGCGCAGAAGTGGGCTGAAGTGGTGCGTGCGGGCGGCAGGCAGCGTGCCAGCACCTCTGAACCTGGCCCTCCTTTTGTTCCTCGAGCCCCCCCCTCCCCCCCCCACCGCTCACATCTGAGGAACCGCGTGACTGTAATTGGGTGAAAGCCCAACACGAAGTCGAAATCGGAGGCAACTCGTTCTCACGGCCTCGCCACGTTTGTGCAGCAGACAAGGACAAAGCGACGAGATTGTTTTGGTTTTTTTTTGCTACACAATAATGTGTATGTGATTTCAACTGGTGCTGCGCAAGCGCAGCCATATTAGCGCTCGGCTCAGCCCGTGAAAACAGATCAAGGAAATAGTTTGGCACTGATTGGGCAAAGAACAAAACACCTGCATTGCTGACATTTCCTTCTTCTTTTCTGTCTTTTTCTTCAGACCACAGAGAACAACCTCCTCCGTCTAACCCTGTTCCCTGTATCCTCTTCTCTCACACCAGGTAACTTCATGTCTTCTTTCACTACATCCATAAATCTTCACTTTGGTCTTCCTCTAGACCTCCTGCCAGGCGGTTCCAACCTCAGAATCCTTCCGCCAATATATTTCCAATATAATATATTCTGACCACATCTCCAAAACATCTGACATGTGCTTTCCCTCTGATGGACTCATCGCTGATCCCATCCGTCCTCGTGACTCTCAATGAGAACCACAACATCTTCATATCGGCTACCTCCAGCTCTGCTTCCTGTCTTGCCTCCTGTCAATGCCACTGTCCCTAAGTCATACAGCTTTGCTGGTCTCACCACTGTCTTGTACACCTTTCCTTTCATTCTGGCTCGTACTGATTGATCAAAAATGACTCCTGACACTTTTCTTCGGCTGTTCCAACCGGCCTAACCCTTTTTCTTCACCTCTTTTCCACACTCTTGATTGCTCTAAACTGTTAACCAAAGTACTTAAAATCCTTCACCTTCTTTATATTCGCTACCTGTAGCCTAAACACTCCGCTGGGGTTCCTCTCGTTCACACACACCACGGCGTGTGATTCTCAATTTGGCCACGCAGAAGGACAAAAGTGGCGCAACTGCCCATGACCCAGTTCAGAACCTATCTGCATGCACTTTTACGTCGTATCACTCGGATACCGATCGGCATCAAGCAAGAGAAGGTGCTGCGGGAGCAGAAAGCCAACAGTGCAAACCTAGGAAAGGTTGGGTCGCTGGGGGTGTCAGGTATGCTACTGTGAGTCTGGACTACTTTTGGGATGGACCGTGTTTTTGTGAGTGATGCTGGAGGCTGGTTGACGCTCCAAGGGACCAGTCCTCTCCGGTCCCAATGTTCCACATTGAAGCAACCTTGAAAGCGCTTACTCGCTTAATAACATCGGTGTTATTTACGTTTGTTCTAGCGCTGTGTCTTTCAAATCTTTGGATCAAGGAATCATTTTCCTGTGTGAGAACTCACTCAGCAAGAGGAGCTGATTCTGATGATCGAGGGTTGACCTTTTGAGGGCTGGTCTCACTTGCAGGGTCCCTGTGATGGAGATACTGTGGGTCAGTGATGAAAAACAAAATATTCTTTTCAGGTAGAGTAAGTCCTTGGTGTGGTTTCGGAGATTGAGTGACCTGTTTGGTCCAGATCCTGGTTCTTCAATGACGTCGAAGGTGCGTGGAGATACCGGGGGGGGCTTTTCTGTGGCCCAAACCATGATAACCAAATGGTTCCAGCCCAAAGGACAATTTGGTCCACAAGTGTTGACACACTTTGGATGGACTCCTTCACCTGCCTCTCCGGAGTAGAACTCCGCCTGAAAGAGGTCATCCACAGTTTGGCTGCGATCAAATGTACATTCTGCTCATGGACACGAACGTCAAGTACAAGGAGACGCAACCTTATTTTGAAGTTTCAAGTTTAGGGAAAATAAAAAGGAAAAACATTCGTCTTCCTCATTTTCATTCTGCTACGTTCTTAGAGTTTGGGAAGTTTAGATCTAGGAAGTTCTGCAAAGTTTGGGCAAAGAAAAAGGAAATCCAAGGACACAGAAAAAAAAATCTCAGTCTCTCAAAGAACACCGGCGGGTTGAAGATGCTTTGGAGGGGGGGGGGGGGGGGGGGCCTTTTTGATGGGGGAAACCAACCCAACAAAAAAAGGGGGGTTTAAAAAAAAAACCCCGGGCC